>JAECUM010002944.1:0-101534 GCA_016617855.1 Megalonaias nervosa | reverse complement strand
ATTTTGGAAATGCGGTATGGTTGTGTGCGTTGATTAAGGGATGTGCCTGCGATGTGTGGTAACATTGCAATGTGAACTAAATTGAAGCGATTAGAAAATAAGGCATGGAGATAGTTATCTCAAGCGGCAGTTCTACGCAAAAAAATAAAATGTACCAGTTGCATTTCAAAACTGCAAGGTTGTGATTGGCACCTCATTATGGCGGTGATCCAATGGGCTTCATCAGAAAAAAAATCAGCATCATCCAACCATCATGGAAAAGTACATGAACGTTTTCATTAAGGCAACTACAGTTGAAGTCTTCACTTTATAAACTGCAGCCTGTTGAATGTAGCAGATAGCTTATCAAAGACAGAATTCATTACCACAAAAAGGCACACGGTACACGGCGCGGACATCAACCTTTTTACAAGCAAAGGGGTATACCCGGATGAAAGTATGGATAGTTTGGGACGATTCCACAAAGCAATATTCTGCCGATAGAGGCCATCTGCATTTGAGTCAACTGTGCCAGTATATCTGGAGAAGACTATATGCGTGCACAGGGCGTGTGGATGACATTTGGTTGCATAAATATGGAAAACGACCACGACCTCTGCCTCAAGATTACAGCTTTAACCCGGCCCAGTACTAAAACACACTAGAAATTGTCTGGGAAGCCCTTCTAAAGATCACATGAACTATACTTGAACCCCTGTATCTCCATTGTGAGCCGGCGGTATGTGAAACAACCTGTTCTGTCCAGACTATGATAGGAAACCTTCAACAAGCTGGATCTCATACGTTGAGACCAGCAACCTCTACAACTGTTACTTACCTACTAGTGAGGCATACCCTTGCGGACTCGAATCTAACGCAGCAGACGCACCAAAGAGCTATATCCAAGAAGTTGACATCGAGTACCCTAAGGATCTCATGACGTACACAGCAACTAACCATCGGCGGGTTAAAATGAAAACACAAGGTTTGTCCCTCAGACATACATTACAAAGCGCTATAATGTCCATTGCTAATATTTCCAGCTGTACGTCTGGATAGAGGGACACATCATTAAGTTTGTGTGATACAGTTTGAACTTAGGCATGAATGGCACTGAACATACAGCTAAACAAAGACTTGCGAACTTCGGCGAAGTTTGTGCTCGAAGCAGAATTCTTGAAGCTAACGAATATGCTTGTCTTTTGGAAGACAACTGTGAACCTAAGGAGGTGATTCGAGTTTGGATCTTGTGCAGCCAGATATCCGACCCAGAGTTCCAGTCGTGAAAGATTTTTGGCGGCTACCTTGTTGTTGTACGTTCCACATAGGTCAGCTTGAAGCCCAATTGTCCCATCTATAAGGGACAGGCAATCCTAGGCATGACATCTAATATACAACTGCTACTACAATCAATTCAAAGCGAGCTACGATGACAAGGAGTTCCTGCTGTACAATTACAATAATAGTCTGCTGCAGAGTATCGAGACCGCTGATATCTATCACGATATGGCTGAAGATGCTCCCCTTTTAGAAGTGAGAAACTGCCCTAAACAGAGTTCACTTCACGACGTAATAAACGAAGTAAGGTTGTCGGTAAGTTCGGGGATATGTGCTAGTAAAGCCCATCGCCGAATTTGTTCGCATTCTTCCAATATGTACTGCAAACGGATAGCACAGAAATACAGAAGGCCAAAAGCATTTCTGGCACAGACCGACCTTATGTTGAACTTGTATGTTGATTGCTTTAGAAAGAAACAATTTTCATACTCAATGTTCGTCATCCGCTGCAACTACCACAAAATGTGTGTGTACCGTATCATCAACATAAATTTTACTCCGTTGGACACCAAAACGGTGATTGCGCCGAACTGCATTATGACGCGGTCATATGGCTAATATACTTAAAAGCAACACGTTATGGTGCATGAATACCTTTAAATGATAGCTGAACACTTTCTGGAACAATGTGTAGTACTTCGCGAACGGAACCTCTAAGCGGAGAACCACTACCTGAAAATCGTATTGAGATGGCGGGACTAGAACGTTAACCATGGAAGCAATGGCGAACACATCGAGCAACGATACATGGATGGTGGCACGGCCTTGTTAGCCTTCCAGCTCAAAAGATGCATACAAATAACGGACAACTGCGCTATATGGAAAGCGAGACTCTTTCAATACTAAGGGCAATTAACGTTTATACGCAGCTGCTTGGTCTTTGATAACGCCTGGGAGCTTTTTGCCTGTTACCCACGCCACTTCATTATTGAGAGCGGTGCCTAAGTCAGACAGCCGCCGCACCCACAATCGCTAGGACATACCAGAAGTCAACAACACTGGCAACAAGAGAGCTCGCATTGCGTTTCGCCGGTAGTTGATAATCTGAGCCCAAGAACACTCTACCGGGAAAGGCCTGTTGGAGCATAGGCTACTTAAACGGTCCACGCTAGTGGAGCTCATAGAGCGCATCTGCCTTGATTTATCTGACTGTGGCTCTGCATTTTTGAATCGTGATGCTACGTCGACCACTCTTAGTACATTTGTATAAGCAGACCTGCCCACCTTGAAATGCAGATCATCTAGATAATTACTTATCTCCAGTTAGTACTCACTCATTGCGACACTGGCATCTATGAAAACTTTATCTGCGTGCTGCACAGGGTGCTGCCACTCATTATAGCGATGGAGACCTTCATTGCTCTCGCAGGAGTTCTCCATCTGCGCAGGTTGAAGTTCTTGCGTCGAATACATTTTGGGGTTCATTATAGCGAATAGATAGATTGAGCCGGCGAACTTGAGGGTGTTGACAGGAAACCCCAGAGGCGTGATAGCAACAGATGTCATTATGGTGATATGAAGATATCTGTAGGAATAATGCCATGTTTAATTAGTATATCTTGCCACCAAAGGCACAGGCCTTTGTTCGATGTCAAGTAGGCCCAGGTCGGCCAGTTTCATTTTGATTACCATTGTTTTAACCAATATTCGAATACCACACAGTGAGGCCATCAAGTACAGCTGAATGATAAAGGAAGTTTCTAAGGTATTTAGCTTACTGTGGTGTAGATGTAGACATTTTTCAATGTGTTTAACAAATTTGCTTGATTTTTAAAAACACACGGTCATTCCATATACATAAAAGGGTTAGGCGTATATTTAATAGATGCTGCTTGAACGGGCGGTAATGTCTTGTCCCCATATGTTGGCTTTTTGATTGCGTTTGAAACTAACATTTGTGCTGCTGCTGGCGCGCCGGATGAGATGCAAAGGAGGTCAGTTACCAAAGCCAAACGCACCAGAGAACATAGCATGACATTGCTTAGTGTGCGACGGCAGTCTCTTCTTTTTGTCAGCCCTGCTTTATTTTATCCTTTCGACAAGACTTTTATCAGCAGCTGTATTTGGGTGTTTAACTTTTGTGACCTGTGTTTCTTCCACTGCAGAATGCTTCGTCGCTTGTGCTGGTGCATCCATCGTTGATTATGTTTATAATTTCCTAATGATTTTGTTCAAAATCGACATGTCTGTATGATATCATGTCAGTTGCAATTGATACTAGTTCTGCATTGTACCTAAAGTAAAGGGGGCTTGTAACGTTTGACAAAGAGGTCTTGATGATTTGATTCTTTTCCAAGTCTCATCGCAAGACATTTGCAGATTTCGACAGGCAGAAAGTGGGTTAAAACTGATATGTTCAGTCTGTCCTTGCAGTGTAGCCTCGTATAAAGCGCATATCTTTGTTACCTCTTTATTGATCATCGTGATACGGCCTATTTATTCTTTTGCTCTGCAAGCAGGCACCAACTCGGACTTACGGTCACGGTGTTGTGGAGTGGAGTTAGCTGACTTGTCCGCTTCTCAAACCAGCCCTATACTATTTCGTCACCATCCATTTTTCTTGCAATCGAGATGTTGCTGATGATATTGTTGACATGGTTGGTAACATGCGTAAGTAGCTTATAGATAGTACAGGTAGAATCACCAGATTACTGTGCATAAGAGTAATTTGTCAAGCCTCTCCTTTGTGAGAAACTCATACGCCTCTGTTGGACGCTTGGTTTTACTAATATTGTTTTCTCGTTATGTGTTCCGATATAAGTCTTTGTCTTTAGCAGTGGGTAATCTGCAAGGTCTGCTCACGTATATCACGAGCGACGGCCGTATACTTTGAGCTCTAACCCACACGCTAGTGATAGCTTGGCGGATAACATAGACAAGCTTATTACTGGCCGTATCTTTATGCATGGCGCTAGAAAGGAAGCAGCAATATTCGAGTAGAAAAAGCTTGGTGGTTTCCTCGAGTGTTTAAGCAAATACACAAAGCAGATCCTCCAGATAATAGCCCACAGGGATTGACCAGAAAAGCGGGCCTACAGCATATAGTATGCCTTGGTTGGGCGTATAGCAGCACAGATGACTTTTACGAGTGTATGCTCTTAAAATAAGTAACATAAAAGAGTGAAAAGGAGCAACCTTTGTACAATTCAACAATTCAATAATACTTTATTTCTCTAGAATAGAAAAAGAAAATGAAAAGAAAGAACTTACGGTATTGCGAATTAAATCCCAGAATAATCCTAGAATTACAGGTAAAAGTCTTAATAATTTAAGGTTCTGAATAAACGTTAGTAGAAATCCAATTTAAGTGCAAGGCTGAAAGTCTTGATGTGCCTGTTCCGGTCTGTATTGTGTTGTCGTGACAACAGTCTTTTGTTGAAGACAGTATTATAATTCCGAGTTTCAATTCACTATAAGTCCTAGTGAATGTCTCTGTCCAAGAATATTATTTTTTAATGAGCACTCTGTATTTCCAGAAAAAAAATTCACTTGAATTGAACCATTTAAAGAAATACATTCCAGGCCAAACGAACTACTGAACACAACAATAATACAAATTCATTCTGCTAGATCTTAAGCACGAATGAATAATCTTTCTAGCAGCAAGAGTATGTAGTTTTTTACTTGAACCCAGGCCACAATTAACATTTTCTAAAAAGACAGTACCTAATCGAAAATAACCTTCTAGAAAGTTTTTAATGTTTGCAAAATGAAATGTTAGTTATTATTAGAAATTTATAACAAAAATTATAATATAGAACCTGGACTCTGTCTAGTACACCAGGTAAATTGTAGAGGAATTTTAATAACTTAGACGAAGACCCAAATAAATATATTTACTTCAGAAAATATTTATCTTTATATCATTTGTTTACAGAATAAAACTAAAAATTAATAATTCAGGTCAAGTAGAAAACAAACTTGATTTTGGACAAGGTTAAGTCAAACATACAATGTTACATTAAAATAGCATATAATGAAATAAAAAATCAAAACCTAACAAACAATGCAAATTAAATGTACATAACATGACTAAGATGAAATCATAATGACCCATCAATGCCGAATTGACTAGTTGGCAGACAAACGCGTTAGTGCTGCAGCTTCGGTCGCCAACGATCATGGCTAAATGTGGTTTGGGACACCGTAGATCAACACAGACACTTTGTTGATAAGGGGTTTTAGGTAATCTCCATATTATGCACAAACACGGCAATCTTGAAAGCATCCTCTGCAAACAATTGATTTCATGCTTTTTCATGGAGTGTTATTGGTCTTTCACGTTCAACACAAGCTTGTTTGTACAAGGTAGCGACTTTTGCTGTGTACTTCTACCTCATCATGCGTGAATCACAACGTCGTGCTCCAGAGAGATATTGATGATGCTGTAACTGGGTTTCTCATTTGTGATCAGGACTGTCCGATCGTAGTAGTTACACATCAGCTTAATGGAGATTGTACGATTCGCGTCACAGCTCAAAGCAACAGTTCGATGTTGACTAGCAAAGACTCAAAAATTTCCATACGTGCTCATGAGCCCATACTCAGTTCTGTCATTGCCATAGAGTCTCAAATATATGCGGTTGACATTGCACGGTCGTTCATAAGATCAATCTTAGGTTGTTCTGGCCACATTTCAGATGATAAACAATTCTTGCGTGTGTGATATCATATCGCTGCTGTCATTGTGAGAATTGCTTCAACAACGCAAGCCAACGTGGCTCCATCAGTGGTAGTTATGAAGGCAGGTTCGAAACGTCAGGAATTGTTGTTCAGGATTACATACTGCATGGGGTTTCACCAAGCCGTGGAACCAGGTGAATTGATATCGATTACGCCCGCAGCACCTGTGCATTTGCTATTCTACAGTAATCGGCTGACCCATATTCTTTTTTCCCTTGTGTATTAAGACGGCCACATTGTGCATGTGCGCGGTGAAACAATGACGATACAAATGTACATAAAAGATCGACCGGACATTTAGTAATAACATTGACAGTGGTGCGTGGACGTGTTAAATCCATTCGCGTAGTTAACGCGAGAAAACCAGTGTACATGACATATTACGGAACTGAGCTCAGTGATGTTGTTCGTGAATTAGCTACGAGTGCACCAAATTACTCACAGTACAAGATGTATCTAGGTTTCTCCTTTCATGTGAGGCATTTTTGGAAACTGGGGGAAAGGACATCAAATCAGTTTTGGACGATGTTGATGTTGCCAATTCGATTATTGGGCTTGCAAGATATAGTGATGATTACACGAGAACCGCGAACCCAACAATGTTGTTTGCCGAAGATACATCTAATACTGCAGATCATATAACTGGACATGTTCTAAAGTTTGTTGGCGGTGCTGATGCAGCAGTAGAAAAATTACCATTTCCTAATCCTAATTTCAACTTTGGATTTACACAGAGTAGATCAAAACGTGCTGGTGATTGACTGAGGTGTTCGTGCGCAATTCTCCTCAGTCACTTCATTGGTTTTTATGGAGATGTTTGCAAGGTTATATTTGGAGTCAAACACAGTCACCTTGTTTAATAAAAATAACTCCAAAGATACAATTTGGTCAAGCGGGCGAATGGAACCTGTACCTATTGCTAAGACCAGGGCCCAAAGCGTAAAAGAGGTGTCTGACCCCTTCTTACCCTTTAGACAAATTCTTGGTCAGCTCTCTCGCCATAGTTGAGTAAGCCAGCAACAGCAGGTGTAACTTGGACAGTGCCACGGAATGTCTCTCAAACTGGAGAGGATTCTAGCTTCCGAAGACCCGATGGCTTGGGACACATGGAAGTAGGTGATACACTTAATTAACCACCTTATTAAAAGTTCGCTTTTCTTCCTCGTCCGTCACCTGCACCAGTGCGTTGGACGAAGAAGGATAACCCAACTGATGAGAAGGCCCAGGAGTGATCAGTTCTTTCGGGAAATCGTTTTGGTCCAAAGAAATCAATATTTCGCCGTCCAGTCTTCGCTCTTGGAGCGAGACAGGATTATTTTCTCTCCTCTCTTTCGTGGCAGAAGGAAACTTCCGTACTGGTGGTTTGTTGTGTAGGCTCCAATCACGGGAGGAGCTTTTTGTTCTTCTCTCCTTGGAAAAGGGGACTGGTGAGACTTGATGCGGCGAGTAATGGTTCACCTTCTCTTCCCTCGAACATGAGTCTGGAAGATGAGTAAAAAATCTAGGGCCAGATGAAACAAATATATGGTGGTATGGTCCCAAAGTGCATGAATCCAAAGAAAGACTGATGGGTGGAAAAACCATTCCTTGTGAATGACCTGACCCTTCCTCAAAACATGGTCTGTCAGGACATTGAGTCTTTCAAGAATATGTTGGTTTTGTACATTGATATTGAAATTTTCTCACCAACTATAAACTGCCAATCAAAAACAAAATATGTCGGTGATTTGATGCCCCGTTTGAGGAGCTAGGTCACCACTACATATGCGACATAATGAGGGCCATTTTTCTTGCAAAACGATCTTCAAAAATTGGAAGGTGTTGATGACAGCCTTCATTTCTAGAGGGTTGATGTGGAGAGGCGGACCGTCTTGCTCCCACTTGCCGTTGACCGTAGCGAAGTGCAGCAACAGGTGGGCACCAGAGCCGTATGCACTGGCATCAGTGCATACTGTTATTTCCGCTTGGGGTTTCTTTAGAGAACCATAACATTAGCAAACCATGGTTGCGCCACTGACACAGGAATGATCACACGTCGAAAGTCATAATGAATTCGTGATCGAGAGGACTAGAGAACGGACGCCACTGAGGTACCGATGTCAAAGGTAAGTGACGCATTAAAAGAGGCTTGACGGCGGAGTAAATTGGGTTACTTGCCTCTATCGTAATTCTGCTTCCTAGTATCATTCTTCTATCTTCTGGTATTGGGCTGGGATCTTGGCTTCAAATAGTAAAGGTGACCAAAATGGGGTCGTCCTTAAAGCCAGACTATTGTGTGGCTTAAGATACGTGAAAAACAGGCATGAGTCACATCTGATCAAGTCCAAATTGGAGAAATCGGTGAAAGCAATAGCCGTGGAATGTTGCTCCGCTCTATTGATGACCAAAGCAATTCGTGTAATCGCCAACCATGGGTGGTCATTATCTGATTTTTCCGCCAGTCATAAAATGGCCAATGACACCAACTCAAGCACAGAGGATTTGGCGACCACATTCTGGCCGTGGGAGTGACCGTAAACACATTTCTGTCCACTATATAGTACGGTGGCGTGGACATGTGTATTGCCGACAGATTTGATCTAGTGCCTGGACGTTTGTACAGAAAGCTTCTGTAAGTGCCTTTTACAAGCGCTATGAAAATGATGTGAGCATTTAGTTTTCTTTAAAGAAAGCCTTGGCATTACCCAGATCACATCTGCGACCATACAGACGGTCATTAATCTCCTTTATCTTTTTATATTGAAGAAGTATCAGTAAAGATTGCGTTTCTTCCTCGTCTTCGAAGTCTACCGACGCCTCAACGTTATAGTTGGGTGTTTCTGTAGGGGTTGATAGGCATTCTGAAGCCGGTACCACCCTAGAAATCAATTAGGAGCTCGCCTGGAAACAAACTCCGTCCTTTCTAAGGTAGTATCAATAGTATAGATGGTTAAAGTCAACTCATCATAATTACGGTAATACGACTCTTGGTCAGGGTGAGTTTGCATGTCCAGGTAGACCAAACCTGATGGGAAAGATGACGATATCACGTCACTTTTTAACAGCTCAATGGCTCTGTCTGATGATACACCGTGAATATTTAGACGACCAGGTCAGCTGACCGAATGTGTCTGGCTGGATGGAATGCTGGTTTGCCGTGCGAAAAGTCGGCATAGTTTCCGGCTGTATTAAACCTGTCTGGAAGACATATCCACTGTTGCATCCAATGGATCCTTTAAAAACCACATTCGTTCATACTTGTAGGCCTTAATGCGTTGTGATTTACGCCCACTGGGGAATATTCCTCTAATTCCTCCAGAGCGTCTGAAAATACAAATTGAGGAAAACACACAAAAAGAGGCAAACTTTGGCCCAAAGTTTACAATTGCGTCGACGTATCCTGCACCGGAGGACGCATCTGTGCTAATACAGATGGTTACTGACCGTCCGAGCATTTTTACTTCATTTCTGCTGACGTCACTTAGCTGTTTGGAAACATAGTTTAGCTGGCTGGCCCCCTGTAGCGCCCCCTTACTCCCCAGGCTTGCAAGAAATGTAGATTTTGTATGAAGGATTAAATCATCCCTTTTCTCTTTTCGAGGTTTGGTTCGTTTGTAAATCCCTGAAGCCACTTTTTGCATCCCTGCCGACGAGACGAACTTAGACCATGCTTCACACACAGAGCAAAATTGCATTTTTTGCAATATATGCACTTCTCATCTGTGTCTTCTCTAGCCTTGAACTTCGTACACATTATGCATTTGGTAACCATTATGACTGAAACGAGACAAAAGAAAAACATTAACACAAAATAGCACAAATAGCAATTCAGCGTCTCAATAATACGCTAATATCACACCGGTTACTAACAGGTTCAAATAACAAAATTATAATGGCGCGCTAAGTCGTAAATGAAGTTAGGACTTGTTCCGCTTTAGTATGGTTGTCATTTCCGTATAATGAGTTTTAAAAGACTACGTCCGTAATAGACAAAATTCATCCAAACTTCTCGAGAAAATATCAAATAAGGGTATAACATCTGTGTAGTACAATGACCAAACTACACAATAAATCCAGATTCGGTAGTTGCTGCTGATAATTTCCTTAGAAAAAAAGCTTGAAATGTTCCGAAGTAATTCTGTGCATATGCAACACGACAACGAAGCTTAAAAACTAACAACATCTGGCGGCGTCGAGGGGAGGTAATAGCAAGAATTATTGCCTTTTCTAAATGAAATAGACGGAGCACAGGAGTTTTTGTCTTTTTAGTAGAGCTGGATTCTGGCTGTAGTAAGCTTATATCCCTAAACATACAGTCATCGGAACACGCGTTTTAATGAAAGATACAAACTCTGAGACCAGTTACACAAGAAGCAGTGTTCGCTAGCAACATTTTCCAAGCCCTCACAATCACTGACTAAATCGATACCGATACACGAAAAAAGCAAGGGCTGTGAAGAAATTAACAAAATACAACACAGAATGGACACAATTGACAATAGAAATGCAAAACGACGACTAAATTGACCAAGTTTTGAATGATTGACAGACATGTATAGAAATTCATGGTGTCCAAGGAAAGGGAGATATTCCTTTTGTCAGAAATAGACCAGAGTACCAGACTGGGATCATTTATTCTAGACCTCAAGCTACTTATTGGAGGGGGTAATAATAGACCTGGACTGACGAATAGTGCCAGAAAAATATAGCAATACTATAATAGAATGTATTGTATTATTGCTATTAAAGAAAATATTTTGAAGATAAATCCTTCCAAATAAATGTAAATCTTTGCTTCTACAAGATACAAAAGGGGAAAATGTTTTTAAAGATATGAAAACATAATATAAGAAAATAAATGAAAATATATTTAAAACACCTTAAATGTATATTCCAAGTCCAAGATTTTCTCTGATGGTACATCAAAAGTTCACATCAAAAAGCCCATGTCACACCGCGTGGAAGCTGATGCACCAAGAAGTGTGTTCCTCTGTCATTGGACGTTGGCAAGGTATGTACTTCATCCTTCAGGAGGCATGCATGAGTCAGATATCAACTTATCTGAAATTTGTTCTATATTAGTAATACTGCTGTCTAATGCAGAGTCCATGTTCGAACATTTGCATGATGAGTTTTCATTTACTTATTTAGTACAAAGAATGTGCAGAGTTGTAAACTGTTTTGTAGCCATTATTTTTGGGTGACAGCCAAATGAATGGTAGTTTTTGCTGTTTCATCAGTTTTATTGACTCACTCATGTTGCTAGACAGCCAATTTTTTAATACTACTTTGCCAGATTTTATGAGCAAATAAGATTTTGCAAAAATGTGGTTTGTCAAATATATGGTTCTGCAAGGTCATCAGTGTGGATTGATTAGGAAAAGTTTAAAACGTTTTTGAGAGGGATCGATGTAGAAAAGATCCGAGTATGGCTGTAATTTCTGCCATAGCAATGGACGCTTGATCAGTAACTGGCTCAAATAGTGATATGATGCTCCAATCACACCTGTAACCGTGTCTCCATTTTTACAACTGCGTGTATACACAGATGTATGACCATGACAGCAGGCTTTGATTCATTAAATCTCCTCTGAAAATTGAGAGGGGTTGGTAGAAAGACTTTAATAAAGGCAAATATTAAATATCATGGGGGGGGGTAATATAATAACCAAGGAGACAATTTGGAATCAAAATTATTCAATAATGACTAGATATTATCTCTCATATTGTTATGTGTATTTAATATAGTCTGATTCTATTATGGAGAATTATGAACCATTCATGTCGAAGGTTTCTATATCACTCATGGATAATTCGGCCAATCCAATCCCTATTAAAATTTTAAGAGACAAAGGCGCTTCACAGAGTCTTTTATTATCAGGTACTTTGCCATTTTCTAAGAAGTCTTCTTCTAATGAGAGTGTTCTTATTTAGGGAGTAGAGAGTGGCCTTGTTAATGTTCCTCTCTACTGTGTACATTTGTCATTAGACTTAGACTCAGGATCCGTGACAGTTGGAACAGTGTAATCTTTACCCATTGAGGGAGTTCATTTATTACTAGGCAATCACCTAGCTGGAGATAAGGTTGATGTTAATCCACCTGTAACTGACAAACGTTTTTTGGATCAGAAAGTCGATAATATTGAAAAAGAATTCCTTGAATTATACCCATCTTGTGCAGTTCCTAGATCTATGGCAAAGAAAGATCTTGATAATGATGTTGATCAGGAAAGTATTCCTTTAGATGACACCTGTAATGGTCAGGCTTTTGATGAGATCACTTTTACTTCTCGTTTGGATCAGTCAAAGGGTATTGATCACAGTGATTCTCTTTTAAGTACTTATTCTCTTTTTTCTAATCAGGGTGACAAACGAAAATCACTTGTCGTCAAATAGGAAAAAGATCACGAGATCTCCTATTTGTTTCAAAGGGAAATTAGTGAAACGGAAGCCACAGAAGAACATTTTCGTTATTTCGTTAAAAATTGGATTCCTATGAGAAAATGGAGACCATTTGAGGTACCTGCTGGTGATGAATCGTCAGTGAATTATCAAATTGTAGCTATAAAATCGTACAGACAGGACATTCTTAGTCTTGCCCATGAAACTCCTTAGGCTGGTCATTTAGGGATTAACAAGACTGATCACAAGATCTTGAATCACTTCTATTGGCCAATACTTAAACGTGATGTTTGTAAATACTGCAGATCTTGTCACGCTTGTCAGATGGTAGGAAAACCCAATCAGAAGATACCTAAGGCTCATCTGCAACCAATTCCTGCATTTAACGAACCATTTAGTAGAATAATCGTAGATTGTGTCGGTCCCTTACCTAAGACCAGGTCAGGTAACCAATATTTGTTGACCATAATGTGTGCGTTAACAAGATTCCCAGAGTCAATTCCTTTGAGGAATATTAAAACTAAAACAATAGTAAAAGCTTTGATAAAGGTTATTTTTTAATCAATCTGGCCTTACCAAATCTGTCCAATCGGATCAAGGGTCAAATTTTATGTCTGGAATTTTCCAACTAATTATGCTTGAATTTGGCATTCAGCACTTCAAGTCAAAGATGAAATTAAGGTACAACGGAGCTACAACGGACCAGTAACGTCCACATTTGCAGGAACAAACAAACAAACAAAAAAAAGAATGAACTAACGCAGTTATGACTTGAATATGAGCGTTTATTTCCACATGTTCTACAAGAACAAAGCAAATCTACCATGACGTTGGAATTGTAAATCCCACACCTGTGAAACAACACCCATACAGGATGAACCCTCTCAAACAGGAATGTTTGAAAAAAGAAATTCAGTATTTGCTGGAACATGATTTCATAGAGCCGAGTAAATGTGACTGGAGTTGAAATTGTATACTTGTTCCGAAACCATATAATACTCTCCGTATGTGTACTGATTACAGAAAGGTGAATAGTGTGAGTGAAACAGATTATTTTCCATTACCAAGAATCGATGACTTCATTGATAAAATAGGAAATGTAAAGTATGTCAGCAAATTTGACCTTCTGAGAGGATTTTGGCAAATTCCACTGACGGAAAGGGCAAAGGAAATTTCGGCGTTCCTGACTCCAAATGGACATTATCAATATAAAGTGACGCCTTTTGGGATGAAAGGTTAGCTTAGAACTTTTCAACGTTTAATGAACATGATTACATCTGGTCTAGATAATGTCATCATCTACAACGACACATGAAAAGATCATTTAGCGACAATTAGGAAATTATTTGACAGACTCACTGATGCAAATTTGACAATTTATCGATAGTGAGTTTTGCCGTGCTTGTGTAACATTTCTAGGACATATCGTGGGACATGGGCAAGTTAAACCTATAGATGCTAGGGTCAATGCTGTCTCTGAATTCTTCGTGCCTATCGGTAAACAGCCACTGATGCGATTTTTGGAAATGGCTGGATACTATCAGGAATTTTGTTCCAATTTTTTCCATAATTGCTGAACCTCTGACAAATTTATTGAGACAGAAAACCAAGTTTCATTTGTCTGAAATATGTCAGGAGGCTTTTGATAAGTTAAAGGCCATACTTAAGAGTGCAGCAGTTCTTACAACTCCAAATTTCAGCCAATCATTTAAAGTGTCTGTTGATGTAATGTTGGGGTTGGAGTAGTATTGACTCAAGAAGACAAAACATAATGTAGATCATCCAGTGTGCTATGTTTCTAAAAAATTAAATAAGCACCAGAAAAATTAATCCACAATCCAGAAGGAATGTTTGGCTTTGATATTGGCATTACAATATTTTGAAATCTTCATTAGTTCAGCTCCTTCTCCGATTATTGTTTTTAGTGATCACAACCCCCAAACTTTCATCGGCAAGATGAAAAACAAAACTCAGAGGTTCTTAAGGTAGAGTTTTGTTGTTACAGGATTATACTACTGACATCAGGCACGTCAAGGGAAAGGACAATTTAATAGCAGAGGCACTTTCACGTGTATAGAAATATATTGTTGCATGAATACTTTGTGTCATTCATAAGATTTCATTGTATGTTTTTCTTTACCACATGTATATTTGACTTTTAGTAAAAAGAAAGCTTTATTAAGTAAATATTCCTTCTTCTTCTGTATGAGGGTAAGAGTTGTGTATATTTAATTTATTTTTAGTTAGGTTTTTTCATTACATGCTATTGTAATGTAACATTGTTTGCTGGACTTGACCTTGTCCAAAACTGAGTTAATTTCTGCTTGACCTGATTGCCTTTTTTAAATTTCATTTGATGTAAACAACTAATACATAGCTAAATTATTCTCTATGTGTATGGGCATAATATCAGGATCTTTATTAATAGAAGAAGTAAATATGTTTATTTGAGTCAGGGTTTTGGACTTTACTAAATGAATTTTACAGGTTATGGTCTTGATTTTTTAAACATCAGAATCATTCTAGAAGGTTATTTTCCACTCGGTAATTTTTTTTTTATAGAAAATGCTAATTGTGACTTGAGGTCAAGTATTGGACTATATAATCTTGTAATTGTGAGGACTTGGTCATTCGTATTTTAACATCTAGCACTTTAAAGTTGTATATTTTATATGTTGTGACCAGTATTTTTTATGCTGGAATCTTTTTTGTTAAAATTATTAAATTCAAGTGATTATTTTCTCTGGAAATACAAGAGTGTTCTGATTAAATTCTTGGATAGAGACATTCACTGGAATTTATAATATATTCAAACCTGGAATTATATTTCTGTGATTCAATTAAAGACTGTTGACATATCAACACTTTAATAGCTACCACAGACACGTCATCAGTTATGGGATTTTTTCTGGACTTTTACTGAATTTTATTCAGGATTTTAAATTACTAGGACTTTTGTCTGTAATTCTTGGATTATTTTGTGATTTAATTCACAATATCGTAAGTTGTTTTTTCTCTTCTTCACTTTGAATTCCAGGGAAATAAATATATTTGTTAAATTTTACAAAGCTTGTTGTCTTTCACTCTCTTCTGTTACTTAGTTTAAGAGTATAGATACGTAACAATACACTAGTTTTATGGACAAAATTATGTTCAGGAAAGTACAATAACACCTAAAATTGTGAAGTCCATTTTAAAATGGTCTAAGGAGCTATTCTACAGCTTTAACTACTGAAGTTTTGTTTTCCGTTATCATGGTTCTTAATACTCAACTCAAAGTTTTTCTATCTGAGTATTTGTGTCATACATTTGTGTTCCATAGGACAACTAGTTCTCTAAGTACATCCTTACAGAATGGAAAATATATTAAGTGCATTTTACACAGTGAAGCGATATAAATGGAATAGACTCAATTACAAGTGAGAAAGTATCAATAAGAAAGAAACAATGTTCCCAGAATTCTCAGTGTTGTAATCAGAATTTATTTTCCTTATTTACATGGATGGCTTTATATGATTTTCTACTAAATTAAGGACAAAAACTTTGCGTTGACAATTCTATGTTTATACAAGTTCATTTATTATTTTCATCAATGAAATTAAAGTTGGCTGTGATTTTTCTAAATAAGTTTAAATGACCACAATTAGGACAAGGACAGTAACATACAATATTATATATATAATTTATCCATGATTATTTTCCCACAAACAAGGAAAAATTAACAAGAACAAATTTGTGGAATAAATTTGTTATTCATTTGTAACCTTTCCTAAACCTATTATGTGTCAAATATTTAATATTTCCTATATTCTTGTATGTCTATAGAAATAATGGAAATCTCCAAATTTACACATTGCCTCAAAAAAACAAAAACAAAAACAAAACAAAAAAAACCCCAAACAAATTCCATACTATGAACCTACATATTCAAATTCCAGAAATTTACATTCCCAAAGCACATACGTAATTATTCAGAAGTAAGTATTGGGCACTCTGGAGCAGTGATATAAAACTATTCACCGTTAATTGTTAAGGCTGCTCTAAATTTGCAAGTATGTAAATACAGCCATGTTTTGGTTGTCTGATTATCCTTGGCTTTGTTATATACTGAAGAATTAACAACTGCGTTACCAAGTCTTTTTTTTTTTTTTTTTTTTTTTTTTGTTGCTTTTACAAGAAAATGTATGGGTCTCTTAGTTCATGGAAGGTCTTAAATGACAGTATTAAATAATAATAATAATAATAATAATAATAATAATAATAATAATAATGATGATGATGATGATGATGATGATGATAATAATAATAATAATAATAATAATAATAATAATAATAATAGCAAGAAGAAGAAGAAGAAGAATCACTCAAACAGGCTTCCAGAATGGAACTGTCTTTTAAAAAATATAAATTAATTTTTCCAGTTACAAAATGATGGCTCCGGTAACAATAAAAATTAGTCAACCCTAATAAACGTATATATTTTTACAATAATGCTTCACATATCTGTGGAAAATTATACGTCGTGGCATTTGTTCCATAATAACTGAATGAACATACGATGAAAAGAAATAAACATATACATCAAGAACTAACTCCGATCAATTTATATCTGTTTTGTGTCAAGAAAAATATAAAAGTAATGTCTGTAACATCAAAGAAGCATGTCATATAAAATATACGGATTAATAGTTGGCAGAAATTCCTATTATTTTATCTTCAAGAAGGACTTCCATAATCTATGCATGAAAGAATTTTCAACTGTAATGGTATATTTATGTCCATACGAATTTACAATCCTCTGCGCTGTGCCGATCAGAACCAACCAAGTATGTATATTAAAATCAACACCAAGGGCACTTTCTGTATAAACTCATCAATACAAAAATGAAATGTGTAGATGTATGACTTTTTGTATTACTGACAGTATAACTGCATTAATAAATTAGACCTGAACTAGTTTGGCTTAACACATTCGATTGTGTAAAGCACACAGCCAGCTGCATAGATGAGACCTTAAATCATAACAGGTTTCATCATTGGCTAATCAGAAACGACCTTTCAAATGTAATATTGTATATGACTGGTCAAAGACAACAACCGAAGTTAGACACAGAAGATATAGCTCTATGCCTTTTGGGGTAACAATATAAATATAATAAGAAAGAAAAGGCAGAATCAAACTAAGGTGAATGATAGGTCTTTCTTTATTTTGCACATGTATTACCATCCTTACTCTAAGTCTGTAGATGCTCTGAGTTTATGATCACATTAAAAAATACTATTTACACTTTGCAAGATGAAACAGACAGGTAATCTAATTTAATGCAGTTCCCCGTATTCGAAAAATTAAAACCACAACGATGTACACTGCTTATAACAAGACTGTCGACAATTTCCAGCACCTTTCACACGTATAAAGCGCTGACAAATGTACGATTTCTAAGGTATTGAACAGAGATAATCTTCTCATGATAATATCAATCAACGGATATGATAAATAAGATATCTGTATTCATTGTAGTAAAAGGTCATGTTGTGAAATTTATTCATTTCCCAACATATAAAAGCGCAACATTTGTTGCAATGAACAGAAACATTTATAAAACTAGTCAACAGTTACCTTTATAATGACATTTTTAACTAAAAGAGATTTTTATTTTCTTTTACAGAGTATAGAGAGTTTCCTAGAGACCACAATGCTTGCAACTTGAGTAATGTTCTTCCTGCTGATTAGCATCCAACCTATTCTGATGTTGAACATTCAAGCCTGTATACCAACCCTTTCAGACATCCAACTGAATCAGCTGTCAGACATTCACGCCGAATACCATTCAACTCATTTAGATCTTAGACATCAAACTCATTCAGATGTCAGACATTCCATCCTGAATACCATCCAAATCACTCAGATATCGAAAATTCAATCCTGAATACCAACCAAATCACTCAGATATCGAAAATTCAATCCTGAATACCAACCAAATCACTCAGATATCGAAAATTCAATCCTGAATACCATTCAACTTATTGTTGGACGTCCATCTGATTCAGATGTCAGACATTCATTCCTGAATACAATCCAACTCTTACAGATCTCGGACACTCAAGTCTGAAAACCATCAAACTTGTTCAAATGTTGGATCCAACTCATTTAGATGTCAAATATGCAAGCCTGAATAACATCCAACTCATTCATATGTCGGACATTCAACTCATTCAGATGTCAGAGGTTCAGAAACTGAATGCCATTCAACTCATTCAGATTTCGGATATCCAGCTCATTCAAGCCTGAATATCATCCAACTCATTCAAATGTCGGACATGAATACAATCCAAATCATCCTTATGGCAGGTATTAAAGCATGAATACGATCACACTCATTCAGATATCTGACCTTCACGCCTGAACAATCCAACTCATTCAGATATCTGACATTCAATCCAGAACAATCCAACTCATTCATATATCAAACATTCAGGCCTGAATAACATCAACTCATTCAGAAGTCAGATATTCAAATATGAAAATCATCGAACTCGTTCAAATGTTGGATATTCATTCAATTCGTTCAGATATCAGACATTCACGCCAATAGCTATCACCTAGATGACTGCCACTATATATTATATACAAATTAAATCAAATTTATTTCTCAAACATGCAATCCTGAATACCGTCCAATTCAATCTTCGTGCAATTTTGAGCATATCCTAAAAAAAATTAACACTCATCAAACAGGGTAAGCATGAATATAACATAATCCAATTTTATATCATGTTTTATGCTAAATAAATACGCATGGTTTTCTCTACTCTGTTAATCAGTCAGTTGAAACATAAAAAGATTCTGGTTATGTTGTATCTACATTGCAAGCACAATTAATAATCAGCTTACTAGACAAAACAAAGAAATAGGCCCCACCCTATCCATAACCTGCTTTGAGACAGTTTTATTAAGAATTATTTTCTCGTCAGCAATTTTTAATGCTTTTTAAAAACAATTGCCATCTGAACACATACAGGCTAAACACAGTAAATTTGCTAAAGTGTACACATATTTCTCATACTCCTTTTATAGATGCAACTATTATCAATATTTCACAGTGTGGCCTCTCGAAGGTCTTCTCGTTAAATGAACACAAGAAATTAAGTAAGAAGTAACAACTGCAGGTATATTGAGAGGGACCTATAAATAGACATATATAAATTTAGATTTACAATTCGTTATTCATTAACATTTTCAAAAATATTTTTTCAAACTTTTAACTGTAGTGTTCACATTTGAATGACAATCAGTACAAGAAAACTGTTGATTTGCAAATAGAGAGGAGGGAAATAGTTGTTTCATTCATTGAATATTGATTTTACTCTTGGTATTTTTATTCATGTACCAGCATCTTTTGCAAGACGCATTTTCATCCAAGAAATGAGAAATACTCATACACAAATATGATACACAAATCACAGTATAATGATACTATAAATATCAAGTTTGCAAAATATAAACCTTAGACGTTAACTATATCACAGTATTCATACAACAGAATGCAAACTAAAATTCTAGTGAAAAAATGAAAATGTCCCCATTCTAGTTCAGTTGCCCCTCCCATATTTTGTCCTTCGAACTGAACATAGTTTACATAACTAATGACTGATTCACCCTATATTTTGTCTATTAAACTGAACTGAACAATTCAGTCTCAAATATTTCAAACAACGAATTATTTAAATTATCAATGAGAAAAACTATTAAGTATGTGCACAGTTTAAAGTCGCTTTTTATTTCCTAAAAATCAAAGTATCAATTTCTACTAATTTTTAAGTCATTGCATGAAGGGCATTAGTCAGTAGGATGTAACGCTTATATAGGAAAGACATTTGGAAGCAAAGAAAATGTATGAATCATGATTAGTTTCTTCCAACTCATTGATTACTGAAAATTAATAAATTTGTTAGCATGATATCTCACTAAACTAGAGGCTATGTTTCAAACATCATGAAGTCCTAAATGAACAAGAATGGTGCATAACTGAATTTTGATCAAGACGGACCACATAAATCATGTTTGACTAATTAGTCATTTTACTGAAAAAGACTCCGATTAACTGATTACTAAGAACAGTGGTATTTACACAATTGATTTTGAACTAGCTTTTACCAAAGATTATAAGAAGACTGAGTACGTGCATTCCACAATGAAAAATATGGAAAATAAACAAAACAGATTAATTTGCTTCCAAAACAGCATTTCGAATGATGGAAGTAACATATACTGTATACTGCAATTCCCAGCATGGAGGGCCATTGTAATAAATAGACCTTCTAAAGATATAGCTTTCTTCTGGTGATGACAAAACAAAAAGTTACAACAGATATTATTGCATCCCCATTTTATTCTATTTTAATCTTATTTGCTTTATTTTTTCATTAGATATCAGACAATTAGTTCCGGATCAAACAAATAATTTCTGTGTGTGCCATCAATGTGCCATTCATTGCATTATTTCCTGTTACAACCAATATGTTTGGAATGGTTCTCATGTTCTTTTGACATTCAACTTAACTGTGGTCATTTTCTATTTATAATTCGCCCGACTCTCAGTATAGATAAAATAGTCGGTAAACATACAAGATAAGAATTCAAATGTTGGTCTCTTCTCTGCTTTGTTGTCCCAGCATTTTAACATCATTGTATAAATGGGATCTGGACAATTTGAAGGCTTTGGCATTCTGTAACCACGATCTACGCGTTCTATCACTTCCCGATTTCCAATGCCTAGAAGAAGAACAGATAATTGTTTCAGACTGTTTAAAATATATTCCATTTTGTGTCCAAAAACACTTCAAATATACAAACAATTTACTGAAGAATCAATGGAGGGTTGGGGGGGGGTTGTTTTGTTTTGTGGGTTTTTTTTCTCAACGCAAGAAAGGCTATACATGGCGGCCAGTATAACTGGTACAGGAAGAAATCGGGAACCTATTAGCATGCTTTGTCGCGTGCTCCCATTGGCTGATCCAAAGACTCAAACCAATGGGGACAGAGGTGAGGTAGCACTGATCAGTAAAGACTATCGCTATAGATCACTCGATCACCCGGGCCTCACATGTGGAATCAAGAGTCTCACACTTGTGCATATAAATTGTATTGCGCTGTATTGAAATGCCTGTGTCTTGCCATGTCTAACACTGGTAGCAATAACCAGTAAAAAATGTATATATATATATATATATATATATATATATATATATATATATATATATATATATATATATATATATATATATATATATATATATATCATCTAACGGACAACAGGATAACTCTGTCTGGAAAAATGTATGGGGTTATTTTATCTGGAACTTTTCATATGTAGTCACAAATCACAAACAAGAATCCCTCCAAGGGTTTGAAGTTCTACTGACTGAAACGAATTTCAAAGAAGTCAGGATAAGATCATTTCTCCAATATATCTGCTGTGAGTTGACACAATCTTTGATAATTATGTGCAATATTAAGCCTTTCATAAATAGTCATAAAGGATGTATAAAAGTGACACCATTTTCAGTTATCGCCAACTAGGCACCAGTAAAATGACGAAAACACCATGTGAATATAATCATCTATTCAGGATGAGTAGTGATAGGATTTTCAAGCTGTCTTATCGGCATCTTTTTCATACAGGCCCAATCAGAAACCATAAGACGTCTTTTAATGAAAACCCCATGTCAATAACACTTACTATTTAGTATGAGAAGTGACATTAAAAATTTTGTGATGTCTGCCATGGTTGCCATCTTGTATGTAAGATCAGTACCATTTTAATTTAGGACCAACTAGGCATCGTAAGAAGTCTTTCCGTAACAAAATATGTTGATATGATCATGTATTTAGGAAGAAAAATGATAATAAGACTATAAGATGGCCACTGTGGCTGAAATATTGGATGTCAGATTGGCACCATTATCATATGAGACCAACTGGGAATCAAAAGAAGTCTTTCAAGGAAAACCCCATTTCAACTCTGACTTTCATTTCTGTAGGAGTAATGGTAGCACAGTTGTGAATGTCAGATTAGCACCATTGTCATTTAGGTCCAATCACACACTGTAGGAAGTGAAAACCCTAGATCGATATGACAATCCATATAGAAGGTGTAGTGATAATAAGTGTTTAACGATGGTCACATTGGTGGCAAAATTGGAGGTCATATCAACACCATTTTCCTATCACACTAATTGGATACGATATGAAATCTCTCATTGAGAACTCCTATGTCAAATGTGATTTTCCATTCGGGAGGAGTGGAAATCACAAGATTTTAAAATGGCCGCCATGGTGACCATATTGGGCGTCAGATCAGCAACACTTTTATGTAGGGCCAAGACTGCATGATACGAAATCTCACTTTGAAAACCTCATGTTAATATGACTTTTCATTGTAAAGGACTCACAATAAGATTGTCGCGATATGTGCTTTGGCATCATACTCGAGCACCATTTTCATAAAAGACCAACTAAACATCATAACAAGTCTTCCAGTGACAACCAAATGTCAAAATTACCTTTTTTTGAGGAGATGCAGCAATAATAAGATTTTCAAGATGGCCATCATGGTGGCCAGACATCACACTGGCACCATTTTAATTTAGGACCAACTAACCAACAAGACATCTTAAAAAGTCTTGTAGTGAAACCATCCATTAAGGAGGAATAGTGATACCAAGATCTTCAAGATGACCTTTCTGATAGCCATATTATATTTCTGAGTGGTACCATTTTCATGTAGGACCAACCAGACCATGAGATGAATGTGTTTGTAAAGTTTCACAGCAATCTTTTATTTTAGGAGAAGTAGCGATAATAAACTTGTGCTAATGAATGGACAAGGACAACAAGCCATACAATAAGCTCTACTGGTCTGTCTTTGAATAGTAGAGCTAAAAATTAAACCCATTAAGCATAGTGTTACAGCAAAGATACACTTTAATGCAAATGTTAAAACTAGAAATTGATAACAATTTAAAACAAATTTTCCTCGTATGACAGAATGAATGCTTCATGCATTTGGGTCTGAATAATTTTTGATTGAGGGGAAATGATAAATCCATAAAAGGATTTGAATATTACTGAATCAATTATACATGGGCAAGTAAGCATGTATGAGAATGAACTGACTTGAGTTTTTATGTATCATATCAAGGAAGAACAAACTCCATCGTGAGGTTTAGGAAATATAAGAAAATGAAAATCATTCATGAAAACCTTACTGAAAGATTTCTACAACTGTGACAATGACCCCAAGTTCAAAGGGAGTAGAGAGTGTATCAAAGAATGAATAGTATTCCCTTTATAATGACTCTTGCCAAGTAAATACTAGAACGGGTTCACAAAATATATGGAAATGAACAATTTTAAGAAAAACCTTAAATTATGATGACAAAGCAAGTGATACAAAAGTGACAGCTATGTCTTGCTTCATACTAACATGGGCTTGAAAATAAAGGTTCACATATACCTGTCAGAGATTAATCTTATTTTTTAAAACAAGCTAATTTTTACACAAATATTATAGTCATCTTTACTGTATAACTTAAAACAAAATAAATGTTCTGGTGGATTCAATATTTTATTCAAGTTTTCGGTTGTTTAGACATGTGTGGCTGCAGACAGAAGAATGATTTCTTACTAAAGCTAAACAAGGGTGAAGCTAAACATCTTCCTCATTAACTCACACCCGGCTAACTCACAAACCAGCCTATAATTCAGTTTCAGGCACGGATCCCATTCTTTTGTCCAGAAAATATCAATAGAATTGGCCCCTGTTTGCTGAATGTGGAGAAAATCATTATCAAAACTGGTAAATGAAACCTTGAAATATTGCTCGTTTTATTTTTAAAAATAACGGTTAGCGCATTGAACTCGGAATCAACATCGTGAAATTTGGAACTTTAATAGTCACATAATTTGTTAAATTTTCTTTACAAAACAAATTTTCAGTACGCTGGAAATGACAATAGTTTATGAAATTTCAATCCATGAAGATGTCTGTAACGCCTACTGGTGGAGGCACTTTAAGAAATAAATATCAATTAAATAAGTTTTGTCGAATAAAATTCCTGTTTTAGTTCTATCCTTTAATTCGGTTGTAGTATAATAATCATAAATGCAACATGTCCTCTTGTTTCAAATTTGAGAAATGGCAGTCTGCTGTCTCATTTATGTCTGCAAGTGTTTCTTTGAGAACCTAATTGTGTTTTTATCTGCAATTTTCGGAATATTTGTTGCATTATTACAATCAATTAAAAGTATAACTGCCTAGCGTTATTTATCATGTGAACAACGTCTTTGTATCAAATCAAATATAGTTGGTGGAATAAAAAAAAAACTGACCAATGAAACACTGTTATAAATATTATTATGTTAGTAACATCATTACAATATCTCACATGAATCAGTGGTTTATCCTGATAATTCACAAATGTGAACCAGGACAGCAAATGAAGGAAGAGGAAGGAGTGCACAGTATATGAAAAGCTTTATTTCACAGTTATGGTTCATTATGGCTAAGCGGTTCCAGAGTTTTGTAGTAAACTTAAAATTCCTGAATTGGCACTCTAGTGTTTGCTTAATGCAATGAAATCGCAGCATCAATCTTCTACACATAGAACATTAAGTTTATTAAAAAAAATCAAGTTTCGACATCAACAGTTATTGTTTCACAAAGTAAACGTCTCTAGCTTTTGAAAAGGGGAAATCGTATTTTATCGTGAATCAACAATAAGACTCCTAACAGATCCACATTCACAAGCAAAAACCAGTGACGTTATATACAGAGCTTTCACAGGTACACTTAGGGATGTGTGTTGGAGTAGTGTTTTTAGAGATCATCCAGAGGTTGATTATCTTGAAAATTTGGTAATTTAGACAGAAGTGAGCAACATCATTAAAAAAATCTTTTATTGGCAATTATTCCCAATGTGATTATAAAATGAATATTAAACCATGAAACTTCTCTCTACCCCCCCCCATGTTTTCTTACTGTTGATGTCCAGCCGGGATAGCATTCCATTCTTAATTTTTCAGAGGTCTCTCTGTAACTCGTGTCCTCGCGTATAATGTGGTTTGTGTTATGCGTGAGAGGTGCACTAAAGCTGTAATAAATTTTAGTATATAGTGGGAACTTTTTAATTAGTTTTGTTCGTAAAATTCATACCTGGATATGGCACAACTCCCTTTGTCACGATCTCCATCAGTAATATGCCATAGGACCAAACATCAGACTTTATGGTGAACTTGCCAAACAAGGCTGCCTCAGGAGCGGTCCACTTGACTGGGAATTTGGCAACTGTAAGAAGAAAAAATGTAATGAAATGCTTATTTTGGTAAAATATGTACTCATACAATCAAACAGATTCTCATTAGCTGTATGTGTACATTTTCAACATCGACCAGTTTCAAATGTTTGAGTAGCATGTGTTATTTGAATATCGATAACTACGCACGTTAAAGGTCTCTTCTTCAAGCACTGTGCAAATTTTAATATAGACTTGTCGTATCACTATGAATGTTTAATATCACCTTTCAGCAAGCCGAATACATTGACGAAAGTCTAATTTATTAATGTGTTGAGATATTCGATCTTTTACGATATCGATGAAAGAGTTGAGATAAATAATCTTTACAACTTTTACTATACCTGATTTTGTAGCCGAAAACGAGATAACAACAAACAAATATAGTATCTTCTTGGTGTTAAATGTTGCCCTGTCAACTTTGAGAAAGATATGCAGTTTTCAGTGTTTCACGTGTCCCTTGGCATTTCAGTTTCATTAACATGGACTAAATTTGATTTATTCAAAAGTTAACATTTCTGGCTGTTGTGTAAATGTCATTTTAGAAAAAAGTAAATCCATATTAAACAGTACAAATCTTGTTGAAATTCCATTTGTCTTGCAATTATCTCACCCCTCCCACCACAAACATTCCCATTTTGAACTTCAGAATATAAAAGAAAGGAAATATTTCAGTCAATTACATTATTCCAAGAAAACGTACCCGATCACATTTAAATTAGGTTCAGATCCAGAAATACAAAACGTTTGCCTTTCCTGTCCATGCACCCATATAAACAAAGAGACAAAACCATTACCCAGAAACTCTATTTACCGTATATACTCGACTACAAGAAAACTCAGCTTTCAGTCACACACACACACACACACACACACACACACACACACACACACACACACATTCACCCCACCGATCCCCCAACCAATTTAGAGCTAGCTGATAAAATTTCTCTTTGACCCTCCCATAAGTCAGGGTGTACTCCGTAAATCAAACACGTCTCTAAGTATCAGTGACCCCGAGTTGTACTTTGGAAATAGGGGCCCCGAGTGGCCGAGTGGTCTAAAGCGCTCTCCGTTACGGATCACTGCCATCTCACCTCTGTCTGCGTGGGTTTGAGTCTAAGATTCGGCGAATGTGGATATGTGAGAAAGCTTGCCAGTAGCTTCTCGTGGGTCGGTGGTTCTTTCCGGGGATTTCCCGGTTTCTTCCTCCACCATTAATACTGGCCGCCATGTATAGTCTATCGTGTGCTGAAAAATGGCGTTAAGCCCCACAACAACAACAACAACAACAACTTTGGAAATATATACAAGCCCAACTGTATGGATAGATTGATTGAGATAGACTGTAAAAATAAAGATAAAGCAGTGGAAAATAAATGCAATTATATCATCGAGAATGATATATAACAATCAGATGGACAACTTACATTTTATCTATCTTCGTCTAATAAAATGCATAGAAATGCAAAACGCTTGACATTTCAAATTCATTTATATGAGTGTTGAAGTGGTAGATATGTAATTGTGAGCTCTTAATTAAAAAAGAATGAAGTTTTTCATTTCAGGCTTCATTGGTCTCAAGTGCAACATGAATGTAATTAATATTTGAGTTTTGGAAAGTCATAATATTTTTCGTCATTTTAAATCACTTTAAATGTTATGAAAATGCAGATGTAAATTGTAATTGGCAAGTATATTTATTAACATGAAGGGTTTACATCATTGTTTTCATGTTACTTATGATCTGACCTGTAGTTTGGTATTATATCTTTAAAAGATTATTATTGGATAAAATTAAAAGTATAGATACCATGTAGTGAAAACAAGAAGTCCATATTTTACATAAATTAACAGTATTCCTATACGTCTGGCTGGCGTTTTGTTCATCCCCCAACACAAAAGTATACTCATATAATTTTCGATCATTTTCGATATACTGATGTTCAGTCCATAACGCAGAGGGCAGTTATAAACCTCGACTACCACCTTATAACGAGGAAGAGATGCATCTTCGTTTCGGCTACCAAACAGAAATGAGGTACCAAAGGGCAGTAAGTGAATACCTTACCAAAGAATGGTGTGGCTTCGGTGACAGCGAGCAGAGAAAAGCATCGCGTCTCACCAGGTCTAAATAGGATAAACCTGTCAGGCCCTGTTAATTACCATGGATATGCAAGCTCATTGCCCCATTTTTCAGCAAGACCAAAAATATACCTTGTGACACCAGGTCAGGTATAGTAGATGTGGCCAGCATACTCTGCACTAACATGGAGCTGGCATGCAAAATACTGCAATCTACCTTTCAAAACAGCTGCTTTGATATATTCACCACTGCAAAGATTTAGCCAATCGTAGCATATTGGCACTTTATGCATATGAGTGCATGTGGTACCTATGTAACAAGAACAATGCTGGTTAATGCCAAAAGTCTTCAAAAGATGATACTAATTTTTTGTCTTCACGGATTCGTAAGCTAGCAGAGCTTCTTTAGTAATGTTCTTGATAAGCACACGCTTATGAAGTGAAAAACAGAGCTTTTGTAAAAGATAATGATAGGCACACAATCATGATGTGATAAATAAGATTAGTTTCTAAGGCTAATAATAAGCACACACTCATGAAGTGATAAACAAGCTTATTCATTATGTTAATGATAAGCACACACTCATGAGGTGAAAACAATCTTTCCATCATATATATATGCATCCAAAAATATCTCTCTTTATTTATATTCGAAGCTCCTTACTGAAAAGGATTATTCTCTATCCCAATATCGTTCCACTACATAAAGCATGTATAAGATCCATTTCTGAGATTGATTTAGCAAACAAGATGAGAAACACATTAATAATTAGAATGCCCCTACAACAACTGTCTGATAGTCCATCTAGTAACCACCTGTGCCCTGTATTATTTTGGTCCACCCAAATTTAATGCATGTTATTTAAATTTATCATTTTTAGAAAATATATCAAGAAGAAAGTGAAACATGTTTTATTTAGTTTCAACAATCTGTATTTTTCTCTGAAATGTTGTTGACAAAATTCGGGAAGTTTTTCAATAAATTCAAGAACGTTTCAAGCATAAAACCAGTCTTTCAACAAACTCAAGCAGTTTTCACGGCAACCTCTCAAATTCAAGACTCTTTCAATATCGTCTGGATCATGGAATACGTCACAATGATATTTGTATCTCTTTTTGCATGAAAAAAATACGATAAAATGCTATAAGCATCTGCTTACCTTGTTTGACCAAACCATAGTCTGCCACTTTGGCAATATTATTCTCCCCAATCAGAATATTCCTTGCAGTCAAGTCTCGGTGGATGAAAAAGTGCTGTTCCAGGTAGGCCATTCCAGTTGCAATCTGTAACATTTACAATTAATAGTTTCAACATAAAATAGCCTAGCCTCCTTATCCAGAGCAAACTGGTTCATTTCAAACTGTTTGGTTTATCCAAATGTCTAATAAAAAGACACAATTTTTTATACCATGAGTCACTACTATTCATAGGATGCCACTTTTCATTGATGATGTAGTTGCATTTAGCGACCAATTTATGATCCAACTAAGAATGATGTGTCTGTGAAGTTTCCTTCCCTATTACCGGCATATGCATAAATGTAAGTATCAATTAAATCTCACTTTTAAAATCCACAAAGTTGAAACCCAATAATTTCTTGTCATCAGGGCTTGTTATAAATACAATGCTGGATAAATGGCCAGCATATTAGCATGACTACATTGCATTCTTCTAAATGTGTTATGACCTGAGCTTCATTATTAAACAAGACTCCTATATGGTTCCAATATCACTCATCTAGCTGACATCCGGCTAAGAGACAACATACTTGAGCAGTTGGCCAAGAAATCTGACTCAGGACCAGTAGGGTGCTTTCTCTATAATTGTTTTTAAATAATAAATGCCAGGATGCATTCGGTTAAAATCTGGTCACGTTCCACTAAGCAGTTTTAGAAGTTGTTAAAGATTTTCTATTATTAGCATCAATAACATATCTGGTAGTGAATCAGCATCATATGTATCAGTTTGAAATCCCTTTGTGCCAGGATATTTTCTGGTCACATTTGATCAAATTCTTTTAAATGGTTTAGTTTTAGAAATCATTTAAAGATTTATCTAATTTTAGTAACGATAACAATATCTGGTGTTGAATTGGCATAATTTGTATGAAGCTTGAAAAATCCATTATGTAAGGAATCTGTTAAATTTTATACTAAAATGCTTTCTCTCAAATTTTTGCAAATTCTGTTAAGTGATCTTTGAGAAGTTGTTCTATATTAATAATTTTGTGACAGTGTATTTCTGTAAATGCTGCTTAAATTCTGATTAGTAACAGTGGCATGATCTGATGGCTAGTCAGCAACATTTATAAACTTCAAAGAACCTCATGTAAGGATAATTTCTGTCAAACGTGGTCAAATTTTGAAAGCGATATTTTGAAAAGTCATTTAAAGGATTGTCTATTTTTAGTGATAGTACCAATACTTAAAGTCAGTCTATTAAATTTAATCAAGTGTTTTTATACTGAGCAGCTTTTAAGAAGGACTCATTTAAAGGTTTCCTATTTTTAGTAATGGCAGCCACATTTGACGATATATCATTGTACAACTTGAAAGCTCTTTATGCTGGTATGCTTTCTATTCAGTTTGATTTGATTAATTTCTTTGAGAAGTTCTGGAAGCATTTTAAGCATCAGTGGTCATGTATTATATGGAATGATTCTTGACTAGTTTGCTTTAAAGTTTAAACACTAATATTTACAACAGATGTACAACAGAAAGATGATGTTTGATGGATGGAGGGCCACATAGTAATCTCACTTCATCTTATAGACAGGTAAACCAATAAACATATTATTAAGAATTCAGCTTGTCCTTTCTGTGTTCGGCATAAGCCAGATTTTTGTATGTAAAACATGTATGCATCCATTGCAGACAATAGATTCCTGCATGAGTAAAAAAGTTTTATCTTAATCATATCGACCAACTTAAGTCTAAAATATTGTAAGCCTAACAAAAAGTCCAAGTAATTCAAAAGAAAAAACCTTTAAAAATCTCAAAGTCATTCAAATGGTATGATAATCGAAGCAGTTCATCTGCACATGGATAAATACCGGACAACTTGATAATAGATGCAGTCCTGAACAAAACAGTTACTTTGCATAAAGTATTATTTTCTTATTAGGTTTACAACGACTGTGATCACTGACATCTTGACCTCAGAATGTATAGTTTTTTCTTTATTACCCTGAGTGAAAGCTATCTTCAAAGCATAGTCAAGAAACTTAATACAAGTTATTCTGCAAAACCATTTCTTTCTTATAGCTACAATGATACTGACCTTTGATATTTCGTCCCTAAATTAATAGGCCTCTTCTATACCTCAAACGCAAGCCGTACAAAGTTTGGTCAAGGTACAGATCCACAACATAAATTATTATGCAAAAGCTTTATCTTTTCTTTCAGTCACAATGACCTTGACATTTGAGATTTTGATATCCAAATCAAAAGGCCTCTTTCTTACCCAACATATATGTCATTCTCAAATTTTCGTTAAGGTACATTGTCAGAAACTTAATTTTATGTGTATCAACGTTTTTCATCCTTCGGTCAGTGACCTTGACCTTTGATCCTAAAATCCCTTACATCCAGTGGAAGTTATCGCACACATTGACAGAGGTTGAACGGTAAATGGTGCTATTTGGTGGGTTAGTGTCATATCTGGAATCTGCTGTTGTTCTTTTCTTGGGAGAAAGATGACCATTTACCAATTTACAATATTTTGGCCAGAATAGACAAAACAGGATGTCTAGTGGCAGCTCCTATGCCTTTAGATAAAAGGGTTTAACTAGAAAAAGATCAGCTGGTAGAAGACAATATGAGACTTGAGCAACTTGTTCAGAAGAAGAGAATAATTTCACTGTATAGAAGCATTTGCTTAAATCCAATTTCACCTTTTACCTGCAACAGATGTGCTCTACTCATCTAATTATCTGGGGTTATTAACATGACCATTGCTCTGGGATTTAAGCAAACAGTTTAAATATTCCATTATATTCTCTAAATTAGGTAAACAGCACCAGAAATGGTGCATAAATATTTTGGGGTAGTATTCGAATCCAATTCCAGTGTGTGGGTGCAATAACACATTTACTTGAAAAAGTAGCATCAGTTTTTTGATGTGTTAAGAAGTTGCAAATCCATAGTTTTACCTAAGTGTGATTATTTAAGATTAATGAAAGATTTTTTTTAGAAGATCTACATGACTTCCAAGATCTTTTCTAGTCTTGCATATTTGTAAATATTGTGATTTTAACCATTGTTAAATCATTTTTGCATAGATAAAGTCATGTTTTCATCACTTGATATTTTAAATATCCTTTTTAGCATTTTGTACAAGTTTAGAACTAATATATCAGAACTTGGAATGCACAAAAAGTTATTTCTTTGCAAATGTATTTTAATTCTTTATGTTTTTGGCTATTTTACCAAACAATATACCTTTCATCATCCCATTCTCCCTTTGTATGGACTACCATCTGGATTAAAACATGTTTTTCTCCTGACCTTATGACTTGTCTTTTGAACATTTTTGTCACATCATATTTAGTCAAATTTTATCAAAGTAGCTATTTTTGTTTAATATTGAATCACTTGACATAGTTTAAGGAACAACGCGAATGTCATTTACCTTAGTTTTAACAACTCTAAGACATAATAAAAATATGCCTGTCAATCTAAATGTACTAACACGTTTTTTGTTGTTTTTTATAGTGGCCATTGTACGTTAAAAAAACGTTAGCGCAATATATTGCCTTAATTAAAAAATTGTCTTTATTCAATTATTGAACCTTCATATATGATACTGAAACCAATATTAGAACTCTCAACATTTTTTTTGTTTTTACGATCAATTGTATTTACTTTCTCTGATTAAACTTTATTTTTGGCTGAAATCATTGATTTTCTCTATTGGTGGATTAAGACGATTGCAGTAATTGGTTACATTAGTTAGATTAATAAAAGTCATTAAATGCATTCAGATCAAAATGAAGGGATCTTGGGAAGAAAATATGAACATAGTTAGACCATTGTTTATTACATTCAAGGTCACCAGCCTCAAAGAATGTAATGAACGATGTCACTAATCCAGACCAACTGCTTTTAGCTAAGAACAGAAAGGCTCAGAGCAAAAACCAAATGTTATCGGAAGAAACAGATGAGAATAGTCTCCAGCGTAATAAGGATGGTCTCCAGCAGAATGAGCATTGACTCCGCCAGAATTAACAATAATTAAGACTGGATGTGGATAATGAAGTTACAAAACATTGCAACATTAATACAAGTTTGGCCAAACAAAGAACAGAAGGCACATACAAGTTGGAAGCTGTATGTATGAAATTATTTACATTTGCAATATGGTGATATAAATCATGTATTTGATGCTACTAGATGCTGATGTAATATACCTCATAATGTAATATATCTCATGATTAATATACCTCATGATGTAATATACCTCATGATGTAATATACCTCATTCATGAACTTGGCTAGGTTATAGCAGCTTTAGAACCTACTGTTTCACTTGATGAAGTTCAAAGGACAGAGGTGGCTTATTATTCAATTATTATGCTACAAATGCATATAATTTACCTACCACCAAATGCAATCTTCCCGCTATCAGTTCAAATGACAATATGGATAGTACCATCAAATGAAGATGACCAATCACTAATAGATGATGATGAAGTGCATTAGGAGTTTGGCAGAAAATGAATTAAATAATATAACAAAAGAGATATGACGCATCAAGACTGCTCCGTTGATAACTCGATCAAATAATTAATACTTACATCACTCTATGTCAATCGAGAATCTGAGATCTTCAATAGCTTAGTGTCCAGTGGGAAACATAATGCAATCAGTGTTTTGTTAAGTTTACAGTCAGCTAACATATGAATATGAAAACATATTCATTGACGTGACTGAAAAACAAAGAGTGATTGCTATTGCATATCAGTTTACGTCCCTGTGGGTGAGAAGAAATGCTTTTGCAATAATTATTTCCTAAGGAAATTAGAAAATGGCTAAACAAAGCTGTTGGATATTCAATGAAGTGTGAAGCACATGGAGTTGTTACTGGAGGTGATATTAGGGACGAGCACCCACCACCTAGTTAAACACCACAAGCTGATAATCAGTTTGTCCATGACAATTTTAAAAGTTTTATTACAGCTGATCAACAAGTAATGACACAATAACAAAATATTCTTCACATAATCTAAACGTTTAGAAGAATGCTCCCACTCCTAGTAGAAAAGTGCGAACATGGCAAAAAGCCTGTTCATGGTAATGAGGACAGGAACTATTTATGCAACGATAACAATTTACCTTTTCTTCGTCATAAGAAAGACCAATGTTGCTGCTATGAATGGTAAAGAACAGAAAGAAAATTGGATAAAAAAAAACAGACAAGAAAATGGACTGGCAAGTGAAAAAGAAAGATAAGAAAGAGTCCAAATCTGATGCAATGTTACACATTTCAACATGAAAGTTATATATTATAAAAGAAACTTTCATTACTATAACTTAACAATCTATTCAGCTGGAGATGGCATTTCAACTTGCGTACTATGATATTAGACGAAAAGAGGTTGATGGTCTTGCAAAATTGCTACTTGTATTGCACCTAAACTCTCTAACTAGCAGAATACTCACAATTAAGGAAATCGTGTACTTTATTTTAACTTGGCGACAAAATTATCTTTCCGAAAATTTTACAATAACATTTACCAATAGGGAAAACTAGTTTCTAATGTTTTAGTGTTTATTTGCTGCCTTTTCTTAGACTGTGGAACAATGGGTGATATGACAGTAATGATAATTTCTATTATAAATTTCTCAAAATGCTGAACCAGAGATTGAGCTTAATGTGCAAACTAACCATAGTACCGTATGATTCATAGTCTCCATTAAATTAATGTAGTCATAAATGTTGCTATTTGTTTAATTAATGCTCTTGAACTGTGCCTTTTTTCACTCTGAGCTTTGATTAAAGATGCCATCATAACATATCTCCATTTACCTGCCATATTTATGAATTTCTTTAAGACAAAATGTGCTAACTACAGATATCTCCACTTACCAAGATTAAAAAATAAACAAAAAGAAATTTGTTTTAAAAAAAGTGAAATTGCAATTCAGCCAAAACAGAAAATTTTTCGCTATTGGTTCATAAAGAAAAATGTTTCCTTGTTGAAACTATTACAAAATAATCAAATATAAACTATACAGACTTGTAAAATTCACTCAGACATTTGACATGTAATATCTCAGCATGTGAAAAAGTGTAGTCAGCAGAGTTCATCATTCAATCCTTGATGTGATGAAGAACTAATTTATCGTGCACAAATCATTTAACTTGAACTTCTTTCACTCAAAGTGACCTAGACCTTCGTAATACTTTACACAACTCCAAAATCTAACTGAAAAACACTCCAACCAATCCAAAGGATACATTTGTCGGTTCTGGGTATGTTTTGAATGTTAGAATAACATCTGCTACTCCAAACATCAAGTCTGATAACAGATGGATCTGATCTAAGGTTATGCAAAAATTCTAAACTTTACCTGGGCAGCCATGTCCACTATAACCGTTAGAGTAATGTTTCTCCCCTCACCATCTCTCAGGTAACTCAGAAGACTTCCTTTAGACATGAGTTCTGTGACGATATAAATTGGTTCTTCCTGCGAGCAGACAGCATACAGACGGATCAGGTGATCATGCCTACATTGCTTCATAAGCATGGCTTCATCAAGGAAAGCTTTTGGAGACATCGTCCCTGGTTTAATTGTCTTAATAGCTACATCTGTTGTCTTTTTCCACTTACCTGAAAACGTAAATTTCATGAAACAGAAAGAACAAATTTGTCTTAAACAATTGTAATCCAGGAATCCTAAACCAAACTACAGTAATGAAGGACTAGATTAAATGCCTTGCTTTTGGCCAGTATCTACATAGCCCATTATTTGCTTTCATTTTTTGTGTTCATGCAATTGAGCTTGCCAATAATATATGTTAACAAAACAACAATTGTATAAAACAAAGGTTTGCTGGAAGTAAAGAACAAAAGCAATTGTCGATACAATGTAGCTGAATCAAAAGAACAACAGTTTACCATTGTTTCATAGCATCTTAGTACCTTGATTTCGCTTGTCTCAAACATAAACTTTACTATCACTAACGTTCAGTAAATATGCAAAAACATCAATTCAGTTTAAAAATTGTTGTTATAAATTTTGTAATGCACAGGAACCTAACATTTCATTTATCGAAATTCAAAATTTCTTTCCACATTCCTCTTATTTAATCCTGCAACTGACGTATTTCAAGGTGCGAAATTAATCCAATCGAGTAACAAGTGTTTCTGTTCTCCAATAATCACATTCTGCAATGTACATAAATAGCACAAAATACTTCTCCATTTTGACCATGCTATAACATAAATCTCACTTTTTCTGACTCAGATAGTTTTGATTTTCCCTTGACAATATGGCTCATTAAAATGTTTTTCATTTATCCCTTTTCACCTATAGAATCTTAGTTTTTAGGTCAGTGGAGTATAAAGGCAAGTCAATACCTCAAGGCCAGGTGATATCATTGAGATACAAAATTTCTCCTATCTCTTTCTCTTATTTTTGCACACGTATGTCTACTGCATGATCAAATATAATGTAGACAGTTGATCACTTACATAGTTAAAAATGGTGTTGCATAATTTAGTAGAGAAAGTTTGGCTATTCCCCTTTTGCTAATAGAGACAGAGGGAAAATTATCTTTTAATGCAGTAAAAAGTTAATATTTTATTTCATTTGAAGGAGTGTAACTAAAATCTGGGAGTCAACGTTTGGTACCCGATGACTTTCAAAACCATCGTCCTTGTCTTGTAAGACAGCCCTGCTAACAACTGATGGTCCTTGTCTTGTAAGACAGCTTGTTAACAACTCAAGGTCTTTCTCATATAAGACAGCCTTTACAATTTTTTTTGGAGGGAACGTCCTGCACACCTAGCTCGGGGGGGGGGGGTGTCAGGGAGGACAATGCCAAATGGTTGCCAATGGGTGTCAACATTATTATAAGGTATATGCACACCTAGTTTAAAACAAGCATTTAAAGACTTTGTATCATTTATTTGGGAGCAAATATGTAAGGTATATAATTCAGTTTGCTGCGATGATGAATATTCTTTTCTGCTTCTTACTATTCCACTTCTTCAAAGCCTCTGAAAATGGAATATGATCTCTTGTACCTGAATACTCATCAGTTTATTCACTATTGCTGATGTGCTTGGACATGATCTGCAAACTTCATATGCCATGTCGAAGTTGATGTTCGAAAATTTGTGAAACTATTTTGGTTAGTAAACGAATTATTTTTCTTACATTCTCGATACAAAACACATAGCATCCCCCTCTTGGTTATATCCTAAACCAGATGTAGGTACTCAACCACTTGTCTTGGAATTTCGTTTCTTTTTTTCTCTTTTTATCATACTCCGGTTAACCTTCCAAATGCTCTGTGCACAAAGTACTGGCTATTTTTGTAACATCGGTTAATGTGACATCATCAGCTCGCACGGGAACATAACATCTTTCCTCTTGTTATATAGTATCGACCGTAGCAGACATCTTACCGCGAATGAAAATATGGTTATTGTCCGTTTCGACATTCATCGCTGCTTGCTGTGCTCTATAAATTTCTCTTACAATGGATCAGTTTGTTATACCCACAGGGAGACATTTAAATCAGAATTCCTGGATAGTTTCTACAAGACGCTTCATCAGCTCACAATCATACAAATGCCTGTATTCAAATACTAAATCTACCTTAGTATAGCTTAATTGAGATCACAGGCAAAATGGATGACCAAGACTTAATTTGACAAACGTTTTTCTTGACATTTTGTGTTTTGAAAACAGTGCGCTTGTGGTAAAACAAATTGAGGAGACCGCAAATAATTTGCGAGGCCTTTTCCTCACTTGTTTTGAGAAGTTGCTTGACTAGTGATCGTTGTTGCGAGAAACCCGTAATCCCACGGCCTGGCAGCGTCTGTACGATCTTTGTCTTGCAAGACATCTCTGCTAACAACTCGTAGTCTTTGTCTTGTAAGAGAGCCCTAACAACTCATAGCATGGTCTTTGTCTTGTAGGACAGCCCTGCTAACACCTCACGGTCCTCGTCTTGTTCGACAGCCATGCTTTGTCTTGTGTGACAGCAATGCTTATAAGTCACGGTCCGCGTCTTTTAACACAATCCTCCTATCAACTCATCTGTATGTAATTGATATCTGGTAACACTTTTATGTAAAGTGTACAAACAGCATCAATTTTCGAAATCAAACTTTTGAAACCTGTGTCCGTTTTCAGTTATATTTATTCTATCGCTTTGACAAGATAGCAGGATTTAATTTAGGATGAGGTATAACTCCCGAGTATTTGAAATGTCGTTATGAGCCAACATCATACAATAAAATAATTTGCATCAAAACCCCATCCTCTCACACGATCGCATCTGATGAGCATGACAAATCTTTGATATGGAAATAATAGAGATCTGATGAGTCAGAGCGATGCATATTCAGCAGCACTTCAATACAACAAACAACAACCTCTGAAATATTATCCACTCTTACAAAGACACTTTTTGTGTTGAAAAATGAAAATGTCAGCTGTTTGCCTATAACCAGCTCGAAAATCCACCATCAAAAGTCACCAAGAATTAAATATGTACATTAAACCGATAATGAGAGGGCCTACAGCTAGAGAATGTTCACCATGACAATTACTGGAAATTAAAATTCAGAAATGGAAATGGAACACATTTATAATGATTCATTTTCTTTGGATGTTTTTCCTGATAAATTCTTTGTTATTTAAATTTCAATTAATAACTATCTGTCCAAGGCTTTTATGGATACGTTTTTCATAAATTACATAGGAATACAAAAATATGTTTCCTGCTGGAGTTATTTTCTATTACCTAGCTTTTCTAATTAATAAGAAAATATTTAACGAGATTGTTGATTTATCGCAATTTGCACTGTTAGCAAACTGCCTGACTTTATCTAAATTTTGGATACTTGAAGGTGCAAAGTACTAGATTATTGACATAGCTAGAATTGTATGATTTTTTTTATCAATTTCAGATTTTTGTTTACAAATGTATGCTTGAGAAATAAATATATTGTTTCAATGCATATTTTAATTTTGTGTAATGTCACTGATTCTCTTTTTTCAAATAATAACCAAGAAATGAAAAATACTCCCAGTTTATGTGCGATTTATATTATTTGAATTTAGAAGTATTAATCGGAATGTAACTTTTTCTGATTTGTTTGATGCACATTTGCACAATCCGATCACAGAAACCAGGATTTCTTCTGTTACAAAGATTTTGACTCAGTTGGAACAGAAAGTTATGTTAGACATGAAAGCTGTATGTTATCAAAGTAATTACACCCAGATACAATGAAAGGAAATTGTTGAATGTCCTTTGAAAAATTATTAGATGATACCATTATCAGAACTGACACTCTGGCTGCTAAAATACCTTGATGGATTTGAAATTATCCTTAATGTTTCCTGGTAAGTAACAGGTACAAGGCAAAGGAAAGTCACTCAAACACATTAATATTCTGATTTAAAATTGTGTGATATGAGAATATTTTATTCACTTTTACGAAATTGAAATGATTTGTTAAGAATGGCTAATTTTACTGGTCAAATGAATGTCAGCTTAAGAAACAGTATCTCTATTTTTAAATGCTTAATTGAATAAATGTTATTTTGTGCTGCTGTAAGTATCAAAAGTGGGGGGATTGTTAACTCTTTTAAATTAAATTGCAAAACATTACAAATGTCTGCAGACGTTATCATCTTCCCCAGTTTCAGAAATGCAGGTGAGCTTATTTTGGGAGACCTCCTCCCCAACCCCAAATCCTCTCCTGATACAAATTTTTCAAGTGGGGTAAGTGCAGAGTGCGAAATTAGGATTGGTTTCACTGATCCACAGGATCATCATAACAGCATTTTTACTGATAGTGAATAATTTCACTAATCTTCTCACTTCCATATTATTCCAAATACTCAGTGCAAAAATTGCAAAATAGCACATCCTTTACCTTGTCATATTTCAGCTAATTGTATTTTCATTTTTCCAGGATTGATTGTATTTTCTCACATGCTTCAAGGGATTATATTTACAATTATGTTCTATCCTGTCATCATCTAATACATAACATTTCAGTGGCAGTGATTTAAAACCGAAACCTATTATTCGGTATAATTTTGCATTATTCATTGAGCCAGCCAACACAACTTTTCTGATTGGCACTATCCTGATACCCAAGGTATGTTGTACATTAGTACTGAAATTAGTGCATTGTGTGAGGATACAAGGCTAGTTCACTGTGGAAGTATAAATACATGGTTATATCTCCAGTGGACATTCACTATACCTTGTCAAATGCAGAGTCTTTGCAGGTATTCAACACAATTACAGATCAATTAACCGTGAAAGGAAACACTATTTAATGTTTTAATAGGTAGATCCAATATAAACCACTTAATAATTTATGCTAGCCGCAAGCCAATATATCCCGGTAACTTGAAATGGCTACAGGAAGAAGGGCTGCGTTATTCCACACAACGATTTACAAGTTCTCAGACATCGTATTTGATAAGGAAGTATGCTGCTGAAATGACAAAAGGTTCCTTTGAACTGATCATAAATCACAAACCATGGAAAATAAGGTATGCAATTGATATATACAATTTCTGTTGTGGACAAATCTTTATGCAATAATTGCAGAGTTTTATGAATAGGTGAGTTCAGACCTCAACGCTTCCAACATACTAATACCAACGTAGATCACCCGCATGAAGTTTTTAGCAGTTTCCAGCTTCTACTGTAGAAATTGAATTATTATTTAAAAAATAATTCAGACTAAAGTGATCGTAATCAGAGATTAATGTTGTTTTCCTTTTATTGCAATCATTGTTCAAGAAATATGCTTTAGATGCTATTATTATTGTCTATCCAGCGAACAAAATTTGACAGGGTGAAAGTTGTAGGTTTTGAGTAACCTTAAAGTGGCCAGTATGATGCATAGTTCATACATCAGTAAATACTACGATTAGTCACTAAAAGTGAGGCCTCGCAGGCAACGTATGTAGTTCTTGTATTCATCTAACTCCCATACTCAATCACATCTATAATAAACATATTTGTTCCAACTTCAAATTGCAATGGTCCGAAAGGGTTGGAATATGAAAAATTATATGTTGTCATGAGCTAAGAACAAATGTTGAACGTATGTTAGTAAAGCATGAAATGTAGGCTACATTGACCTTTGCTTGCAAATGTGTATATTACTAACTGCGATACATCAAAGAGTCAAGTTTCATGTTTCTCACATAAACAGCACCTAAATATATTTTTTAAATAATAAAAATTAATAAAATTCTTTCTGCAGCAAGAAAGTGGCCTTATTCAAAAGGGTGCTCTTCTCTAGGGGACTCAGATAGATATGAGTAAAATTTACATATAAAGAAAAAATGATGTAACCAATTTTAAAATATTTAATATTTTCAATTAAAACGGGCATGATTTGGGATCATTGTGATAAACACTATATTCATTTTATTTTTAAATAGTTATGAATAATCATCAATCACACTGTAAACCTATTTGAAAACCATGTGAATAAAGACACACATATCAGGCTGTAACTACAATTCTCTATGCAGTCTATCTTCCCACTGCTGTAGTATGTATAACTCATAACATTTTAAACAAATCTTTCTAAGTCCAATTTCTCATCAGTGATCAAAGGACCCCTCTTCATCTAGTCGAATTGCTTTCACTTTCCTTCTAAACTGAGAATGTCTAATGATATTTTGCCCTTTTTGCAACAACTTATTCCTTCGTTGGCAACTATACCACCGCTCCGGTGGCCTAAGTGGCTAGAGCATCCAAATCGAATGCGGGAGGTCGCGGGTTCAAAACCCAGGTAGAGTCATACCAAAAAGACTTATAAAAATGGTACTAGCAGTGTTAGGACTGGTCGGCCTGGTATCAGGATAATGTAAATGGGTGGGACATGATGCTACATGTCTGCGGCATGATGCCCTAGTGCTAGACATTTCTATAAACTGCCACACTGAAGACATCGTAGCGATATGACTAAAAAAAAGTTAAGTTATGTTAAAAATCCAAATCACGCACGAACACATGTGCAACTATACCACTGTCTTACTAAGTTATGTCTATTACACAAAATGCTATGTTCTTTCAAAGGAAGTGAACCTGTCATGTAGTTGACAGATTTTAATCATACTCCATTTCAAATTTATTTTGTAATCAATGAAATGTTCCGACTCAGTTGTCTTAAACTATGTAACATATAGAAACGAAACCAATACCTTTAGTGTCACCGACTTTTGTGTATACTTAATGCTGATGTAATATATCTGAACAAAAATGTGTTCGTGCATTGTTTTCGCATACAGCGTTACCTGAGAGTGGTCTATTTATGTCTTACACTGAGTCAGGTTCACGGGAAATGTGATTTCAATTAATCAAAACGATAATTTAAGTCTCTAGGTATTCATGTATTCGATTTAACGTCACAACACAAAAGGTCTTGTCAGGAAGCTGTCCACTTTACAGGAGCATCTAAAGTTATAGAGGTGGGTGAAAAATAAAATTACATTCTCTTTTTGCTATCAGCCTAGTTATCATAATAATCTTGTACAATGGTTCTGATTAAATGATTGAATATGTAGCAAGAAACTTCACGTGCACGCATGCGTAAAGTATATGAGTGCATTTGTATATGTCTCGTGTACTACACGGCTTGATCAATCCAATTACTGCAGTATGCATATGTTGTCAGCTCACTACTTAATGTTTTATCAATTTTTTAAATGACAAATTCGCAAAGTAAGTACTCATAGATATGCATTTAAAAAATTCAAACCATGAAATTTGATGCCCATAAAATGAAAGCGATTCACAGAATTGTCTTACATTTATTGAATCCTGTTTTCATATCTTAAATAAAGTAAAATATCATTCAATATCTGGAGTATATATTATTAAATGTCTTAAATAATACATCTGTTAAATGTTAATAATTTTAAACATTCAAAGGTTATTGCCTACAGGAAACAGGTCTTTTAATGGACTATGCAGCATTCAAAATCACTGCATGCTTGGCAGACTCAGACTAAAAATATTCAAACTGGAACAGATAATTTTGTAGCAATTTTAGTTGGTTTCTTTAGTTGCTTGACCAATGGTTCTGATAACGTACTTTTTTACACTAATCGTGTGGTAAATTATGGACTGTTCATTGTTTATTTCATATGGGTGACATTTTCATTATGTGAAAACATGTCATTTTTCATTTTACTTTGTTCAGGTTTATGTGTAGTCATTTTGCTTCGTTATAACAATATGAAAAAAGAAAAAGTTTTAAATTCTTTGAAAAAGAAAAGACGTTTCCGGTAACAGTGCCAGAGACGTGCCAAATATGTGCCACGAGTGTGCCAAATCTGTAACAGAAGTTTCCTAGAGCCGTGTGCCACAGTTTTGCTACAAACTGAACCCAACAATTGGACAGAACTTTTAACTGCAATTCTGCCATTAACAGTGAACTTGAAAACTGATCAGAATATGAAAAAATACACTTCCACAAGTATATAGCAAATATCAAATATATTTGTGCAGAGCTGTTGTAAATAAACCACAAATTTGTTTTAACTGGGTGCTAGAGGCTTTGTCACTAAGAAAACATTAAACAGTAATGTGTTACTAGATTTGTCTCACCCACAAAAAGAACAATTGAACACAGGATATTGGACTGATCTAGCTGTATCAAACTTTTTAAACAAAGTAAACACGGTAAATTTGCAAAATAAAACTTTTGTGAATTAAATATTGTCACAAAGTATATGAAATATTACTAATGGTGACACATTTTTTCTAAAACTGCAGTTTTATCGCTAAATTGTTATATAGTTTATGCTTGTTAAACTGTGACTGTCTATCACGGACAAGGCTACCTACCTTTCCAAACCTCACCAAATTGGCCAGCACCAAGTTTTACAACAAACTCCAAAGAATCTCGTGGAATCTCCAATGCATCTTTTGTCTCCCGGGACAAATCATTCATGACAGGCTTTGGTTTGGGACATGGATTGGTCAAGACCATGCAGAGACCATCTGCCTGTGCTGTAAGCAAAAGGAACAGATGATATTGGCTGGAATATCAAACTTTGTTCTGGTCTAATGCAACACTGCAAAGGCATGGGGTTGGGACTTTTGGTTATTATTTCATTATTATTTTATCAGTTTCCCTGGAGAGTTGAGAAAGCATGAAGATTTATCCAAGAGACAGAACATTTTTACTAGTAAAAGTAACTGTTGCAGAACTTACACTTTTATAAAAATTAGAAAAGATCATTCTTTCTTATAATAATGTCGACCTTAACATTCATGTTATGTGTTGAGTAATGCGTGTAAACAATTCAATACGTCAAGTATAAGGTAGAATAACAAGAATCCCATGAGGACCTGCGATCTGTCAACTGACACATCTGCCAAATAGCCAAATTTTCAACATTTGATGCCACATCAACATCACATGTCCAGTGTTGAAAAAACTTTATGTCAGGGTGCATTTTTCAAAGCTGGTTAAATTTTGCTCAATGGATTTACTTTGAAAAATTTGTTTAAATGATTTGTTTCCTATATTGTGTGCTTATGGATATATCTGACACAGAAAAGTATCATTTGTATAAATATGAAACGTCTTCAAGCAGGGACTCTTTCTATCAAATTTGATAAATTGCCAAGTGACTTTTGGGAAATTAATGTTAAAAGTTTTCTGTTTTCATTACTGTGACCATATCTAAATGCTGATCAGCACCAACATATAAATGTGAAAGCCCTATATGTCAGTATGCTTTCTGACAGATTTGACAAAAAATCTGTTTAACAGTGTTTGAAGTGTCCTTTAAAGTTTTTTAGTAATGGTGGCCAGAAAGGTCAACAGCATCACTTGCACAAATTTTAAAGCCCTCTATTGCCAGGATGCTTTTTGTGTTGAATTCTTCTGCATGTTTTTTTTTTTTAGAATGTCATTTAAAGATTTTGAAAACATTTTGATAACAGTTGCCATATATGTTCGTCAATTAGCATCATTTTACACACTTCAAAGACCTTCAGGCCAGGATGCTTCCTGTCAAATTTGAAAAGATTTCATTCAGTGTTTCTTGATAAGTCATTCAAGATTATTCTAATTTTAGCAAAAGCAGCTTGATTTGTAACAAATTGTTAGCTCTTAATGCCAGGATGCTTCATGTCAAATCCTGTCAAATTCTATTGAGTATTTTTTTTCAAAAGAGGTTATGTAAAGACTCTATTTTAATGGTGACCATATTTGATGCTGTATCAGCATGATATATATATAAAACTGAATGCTATAATGCTGTATATGAAATATAGTCAAACAGTCAAATTCAGGGCAGCAATTTTTCATCATCAGAAGTAAACTGGTTTTCATTTTCAGTAATGGCAACCATGTCTGATTAGAGAGCTGCATCATTTGTACTAATTCTGAAAGCTCCTCATACCGGGAGGCTATCAAATTTAGTCAAATTCTGCTGGGCAGTTTTTGGAGAAGTTGTTTAAGGTGTTCTAATTTTAGTAATGGTGGCCATATTTAATGATAGGTAGGCATCATTATGCATCATTAGTCAAAGTGTGGGAGCCTTATTTACCAAAATGCTGTCAAATTTGGTCAAGGATGGAAGATGGCACATTAATGCATGACACACACTAGATGCAAGACTAAGATCATGATTGTCAGAGCTGGGATTGCCAATGAACTTCCATGGAAGACAGAAAATGGATGACTAGGCAACTATCGTAAATGTTTGTGCTGATAATCACGAACGAGGAAATTTCAACAAACTGGTGAAAATTACATGCACCATGTACTAAGTAGACCACTGCTATACCAAGACAAAGAACAAACATTAAGTTTGGAAACAAAATATTTACATACCTTTGTAATGATCCACCAGTGCTGTCAACCTGTCAAATGTTCGCCTGGCTACTATGTAACAGCCGCCATTATCCATATTCCTTATCCTGTAGTGCACGATACAATCTCCTTTGTTCGGATTATGGTCTCTGATTGACAGGACATACATTCCTAGAAAAGTTAGAATCAACAATGCAAGAAATTTCTGATTACTTTGAGAAGCCTATAGGTAATTTCAAATTTCAAATAGGAATTCAGGTAGTTTCTTAAACAAAAATAAACTTGACATTTTCTTCATCAAACAAACATGTTTCAAACAAGTACGGTCCTTTCTGACAGTAAAATAAACATTATTACAGATGAACTAAAATTTATGACCTGGTAACTCTTTGATAAAATTCTGATAGGAAGCAATTCAGAACATGCAACGTTGATGCAAGGATACTTCATGGCATTACTCCCTAAATTGAATCAAATTAATTAAGACATTTAAGTAAACAAAATTCTAAACTAACTGTCAAAATCTGCTAACAGCTCGTTACCCAAGTTTGCTCTCTTGTTTATACATTGTAATCAATAAACTTTCAAGTCAAAAACAAATAACCATTTTTGTAATGCAGATACTTGGTTATCTATTATTTTCCTTAAGCGTTTCTCAGAACAAAGTCTGAAAAATATGACAAGTGATTTATTTCCCTAATACAAGATTTAAGCATGTAAAATATGCAAACTAGAAGATTAAAATTTTCTTTAAAAAGTTGTGCATAATACTGCTCTGCTGATTCACAACACAAAACCAATTGCAGTTACTCCAGTGTGAAAATTAAGTGTCTGCAACCTATTATTGATCTTCATGAAAATAGCTTGTTAAGTTAAATACATCAATAAATTTTAACGTTTGTAACTGTAACAGTGTTCTAGATTCAGAAATAAATGCAACAATGTTCACACAGAATCATCGCACTGTTGACCTCCTGTAAAAGTGAAATACCTGTTGTTAGGATAGCTGCCCAGATGTGCAAATGTACGTTTTGAAAGCTACACTGACTTGAGAAGAAAACAGCCTCTGAGAAAACATAATTTCCAGTTAGCTTACACACTTTCCATAAAAGGTGTTCTCAGCAAGTACAACACGTACAATGGCCAGAATCAGTCGATCAAGGCAGACTCAGGTTATTTTTAGATGTTACATGTAATGCTACACTTCACTAACAAATCAGGTTTTGTGAACTCCAAACCTATACCATATGTCTACTGAAATTGTATTTAAAAAAATAGAAAAGCCATTCAAAATTACTGAATTTTGTTTTATAAGTATAGAGGGTTTGTACCAGTTGCTACACGAAACAAATGTTACTCAATGGTTAGTTATTCTTGATTCTGTCCAGTATCATCAATGATATCATAACAAAAATATAACTTTAACTTGAATGTTTATTTCTTCCGGCTGTCAACAAAAATACTGCACAGAATCAAGAACAAATTGTGGTAGTACAATAATTGGTTCCATATGGCAACTGGTGAAGACCATTAGAGGAAAAGAGAGTTGTAAAATATAAAATAGTTTCAGAAAGTTAAGAAAAACTAGTATTTATTCTGAAACTATACAGAAACAAACTAGTCATATAGTGTAATATCAGTGGCACATGACAGATATGTAGTGCAATATCAGTGGCACATGACAGACATATGGTGCAATATCAGTGGCACATGAGAGACATAGTGCAATATCAGTGGCGCATGACGGACATCAAAATACTGATTAGGAGTCTTTTTTATGGCACTGATCTGGTTTATGCAGGAACTCTCTTTGGTACGCTTCCTCCACCAAGTGCCATTGTCACTCATTCATCCCTCATCATGCCTCTGGTGGCAAATAAGACTTTGACAAGAAAGTGCCTCTGTTGACGGTCTGCAGCTCTACATGCGATGGTGTTCCATGTCTGGTCGCATTCATTCCTCTCTTTCTCTCCAGTTCTCCTCCCAGTCTCTTTGTGCCTACCAATCCTTTGTATCCCATTCTGGGTCCAGTGGAGGGCTGTCCTAGGTGGTGCACCTGGTGATATTCAGCATGGATGTCCCTAGCCAGTGCCATTTTCTCTTCTTCAAAATCTCGACAAGAGATGTTGATTCAGTCCTTTGATGACGGTATCTTCATTTTTTGTCCTGTTTGGCCAGAAGATGCAAAGAATTTTCCTCAGACTTGATTTGAAAAATTACAAGCTTTGTGCTATCCTTGATGCTAGCTTCCGTAATTCAGCACCACAGAGCAGCACTCCGATTACGTTGCTTCGAAAAATCCTCAGGTTTGTCTTTAGATCAAGTTGTTTTGACTTCCATTTGTGCTTCAGTATTCCTCTTCCTCCTCTATTGCTTCATTATTTCCAGTGATAGGATCATTGGTTTTACGATTTTTCCTCATTAAATTGGTTTTCTTGCTCTTCACTTTCAGTTATATCATTATGGCTGTCTTACTGAGTTTATATACTTGGAACCAGTCCAGTGTCATCAGCAAAGTCAAAATCTTCCAGGGAAGGTCGATATAATTCCTTTTTTGGCATCCACAGTTTTCTATTTCATCAGTGTGTCAATGGCAAGGATGAAGAGGAAAGGTGCAAGGATGCGGCCTTGTTTCCAAAAAATTATTCAGGCAAAATCGATAGTTATCGAGGTCTAAGTTATCATAGCATATAATTTTCAGGTGTAAATTAGTGTCTCTCTGTTTATCCCTCTGTCTGTCTGTCTGTCTGTCTGTCTGTCTGTCTGTCTCTCTCTCTCTCTCTCTCTCTCTCTCTCTCTCTCTCTCTCTCTCTCTCTCTCTTACAATTCTTATCCAGTGCAATATTTCCTGTACACTAATACAATTAAACATAGTACCATGAACAGTACATTATATGCTGGCCCTATGTTTAATAGTTCTTTACGTAGGCACTAGTATGGCATGGTTCACACTAGTAATCACTGACCAACGTGTCACAGTGATCTAGATCGTAAAACAATGCACAGTATTTAATTAAACTTACTGTGTGGAAACCATTATTCTCTTAACAGACTCACCATGACCATTCCTTTGACCTTTAGATCCCAAGCTAAATATTCATTCTTGCCCCAACTCAACCTATTCACAATGTTTGGTAAATGAACGTACTCTAGAACACACGTTATTGTTTAAAACCCATTTTTCCTTCAGTCACAATAAACGTAACTGTAGCAATTTGACAATAAAATCAACTGGCTTCTTCTTTACCCCATGTGCAAGCAATTCACAAAGTCTGGTAAAAGTAAATAGCATAAAACTAAAGTTATTGTGCTGACAAAAAAAAGGGAAGTGATAGAAGACACAATGATTGACGTAATAATGATATATCCTCTTTCTGCAAGGAAATTGAAGCTTAAGTGGCTCTTTTGCATAAATGTCATTCAGGTACAAGGTACTGTTTTGGAGTTTGCATTGCCAAATTCTTTGGTGAAACATGACGTGAACCTAGTCTAAAAATAACCTGAGAGTCTCCACTGAGCGACTGATTTTGGCTATCTGAGGCATCGCACTAACCCGAGACGACCTATCTGGAAATGCACTACCATAGTAACAATGTTCCATTCTGGTGGTTTTCTTCTGAAATGACTGTAGCTTCTAATGGCACATTTACACAATGGACTTTAGCCTAACAAGAGCATCTCTGTCTTGCCTATACTTTGCAGGCTAGGCAAAATTTGTTGTGTTTCTGTGGATACGAAAGGGTGTAAAGTCCTTGTACAATCTCCAGTTCTGCATAATACCTGAAAAAGTTTCACTGTCTCTGACTAGAAAGATGCCTGGTTGTTGCCCGGGAGCCAACAGTAACCTTTCTGCCTCTCTTCGGGTTATCTTGCCCATGAACCATCTGTAGAAACAATATAGATGACAATACATGTTTGCAGAGTAATTATGTTTAATAAGTCACAAGTACCAATGATCAAGGAACTCACTGGCTGAATGCCGCAAATACGCAAGTTCCTTGATCTTTGGTATTCATGAAATACTCAACATTATCACTAAGCAAACATTGCGTTCTATCACATGTAGTATTGAGACACATTCATTTACACGTATCTGTTTAGTAGTTAAAAAATCAAAATAAATTGTTTCCATGTGCAGTGAATGCATATAATGCCCTAAATGTACAAGTATTAATGAAGCATGATGTTACTGTGTTGGATGAAATGTATAAACTAACCACAATGAACTGGTGATTGCTACTGTATGTATGTCTGGAGAGACCATCCTTGCTCCCAACCATGAGTGGTATCTCAAAATGTGTGGTATATCACTATTGGTCAAGCAATTATATAAAACGGTTAACCTGTATATTAAAATACCAATCTTTCTTTACAGGTGGTCTTTAAAAAAAATATTATTTCCAGTCGAGGTTTACTTTACTGAAATGTTATGACATGTGACAAATAGACGGACTGTATCACAGTTGAACCACAGGAACACTAAATGCAATTTCCATATTCATAGACCAAGTGCACAAATTTTATACAGCTAATTCTAAATCAGATTCATTTATCTCGACGTTAGTTTACAACTTTCATCATAATGGTTTGCAATGGATGAATAAGCCTCAACTGTAGCACACATATGTAGCAAATTTATTTTGGGCACAAGTTTGTCTATGCTATCCACTTTGTCATTGTTAAAATTAAAGTACAACTTCTTAAGTTAAAGCACAAATGACTTTGTAACATAAAATTGCTTCACTAAACTTTCTAATATAAATGTATGTTCACCTTTACCTGAGCTCCACCTAGAATCAGTCAATGATAAAACTATGGGACTAACCTTGTATGTTTTTCAAGAAGTGAGGGTAGACTTAATAATTGATATAATCGTGTCATATTATAGTCAAACCATTAAAAGCTCAGTATAGTGTAGTCCTGCAATGAAAGACAAGGACTCTCATATTTATTTCATAGGAAATTTTGTCCTAACAAAACGTAGGTTTAGTATATCATGCTTCCATCTTGATTAGGTTGCAGGCAATGATATTAAAATTGTACCCCTTCCTTCACACCAATTCATTTACCTTTTCCAGCAAATATTTTCATCTAGAAACATTCAAAGATCATATTAATTTTTATTAAAAGGACACCTTCTCAAGTTCCTGGGCCATCATCTGATGTCTGATCGTCCACTCATTATGTGCCGCACTTAAACTGATAGCTGCTTATGTGCAACCAGCTGATTAAATTTCACCTGGTAATATTTATTTAAATGCAATAAGCTATATTTGTGTGCATTGTACATGATACAGATATATTACTGTGATTTGTTTGATGCACATTTCAGTGTCAGATTTCATGAACTGGGGTTGGTACATTACGATACAAAGATTGTGAACAGGACAGTATGTTAAACAAGGAATCAATATGTTGTCTAACAGCAAGTTAGACCAACAAGCAAGGTGTTGTCTCAGTCATGACAACTTGTAGTGATTTGGGTGATCAATCTGATGTTCGCGATATGAATAAAAAACATTTCTTACTATCCGTTGAATCAAGCAGAGATAACCTAATCACAATGATTATTGTTTCTTTAAATCCCCATGAACTGGAAATGATCTTCTTTTGACAGCAATCAGCTTACAGAAGGCCTTTACAACCCACAGGAACATAATTCCGTATCCCTCAATAAGAGTATTGGTACATAACCAATGTAATACAAGCCATACAAATGTCTCTAATTATTACAACAGGCGAGAAAAAAAATCCACACAGTTTTGCTAACAGGAAATTAGTAACATAAATTATAAATATTTTCCTGGTACAGAAATACCCACCTGAAAGAAGTCACTCTAGCTCAATGGTTAGCAAGTCAAATTTGCGGGTTCAAATCCTACTACCATATCAGCCCTGGCTGGTAATCATCCTGTATCCTTGGGCAAGACACTTTAATCCAATTGCCTCGGCACTAAACAACCTACTTGTGTTGCTGTACAATAAAGCACAAAATCAAACCAAAAGCCCACCTTAGTGCCTGCAAACTCAGCCGTCAATGGATGAATATACAACAGAATGTCAAGGTTATATGCCTGTCCTATTATTTGTGGTTGAGTATAAAAATTATTTTTGAATCTTCTCCGTTTCTGATTCTACAATGTATGATATTAAATTTGCAACAATAACTATTTATGAGTTTACCAAGATAATAAATCCGTCATAAAATGTCTCAAGTATGAAATCAAGATGGGGAACAATACAGTACCCATGTAGTTCACCTACCAATGTGATAAATCTGTAATGTACAGCCTCAAGACTTCACAGTCGATAGTAGCGGTAGTCTGCCACAAGCAAACATGTGTACATACCATGTATACCAACTTTAATTAAAAAGTATATATATATATATATATATATATATATATATATATATATATATATATATATATATATATATATATATATGCAGTCTCTTTGTAAAGTAAATATAATTTTCATGTACTTAATTCTGACTGAAATCCAACTTTTTAGTGTCTTAATAACAGGAGTTTTACGAAACCTTACTGTATTTAAAACAAGACCAAAAAAGGTTTAATTCTGAATACAGCCTCTCTGTATTTAGATTTTTAGTGTAAAGTGGAAAAAAGACAGAAAGCTTAATATATTAGCAAAGTTAATTCTATGTAATTTTCATACTCAAGGATTGACATCATTCGAAAATAGCCAAAACCTTGTAGTAAAATAAAACCCCATGTATTATACATGAAGAGCTCAGGTGAACGCCCTGTCTTGCCATTTCGAAAATACTTTAATACTGAGTCAATGCTGCTGCTAGGCGATATCATTCTCGCTATGTCCAGGCTTTTTCTCAGCAAAATCAGAGATAAAAAGATGTTTCTAATGTGTTTTGCAGTTTGAGGAAATAGTAGAAAAGTTTTCTGCAATAGCCTATAATTAGATACTGAATTAATATTTCTAATAGATATCAGTGAAATTTAAGATACTGTCTACCTTAGAATAATAAATATATTACCCTTAAAAATTTGAGATACAGTCCACCTTAGAATACTAACTATGTCTGGAAAGACCACCCTTTCTCACACCCAAAAGTGATCTCTCGAGATGAACATTCTCTCGCTAGAAGTCATACAATTATATAAAAGTGTTTATGTGAACATTGAAATAAAAGGCTTTCATTACAGCCGGTGTTCATAAAGATTGGTCTTTCCAGTCCGGTTACCTTAATGCATTGTTAGGACATGTGACAAATGGATGAAGGGAAGGACAGTTGAACTTGGGAATACTAAATGCCTCTTGCATATTCATGGCATGGTACACACATTTTATTCAGCTAATTAAAAATCTAAGTTGTTTATATTTACATCAGTTTAGATTTTTGATCAGAATTGTTTGCAATGGATAAATTAGTCTAAATTGTAGCACATGTGTAGCAACGTTCTATTGGGCGCATATTATGTTAATGGTCTATGCTTTACCTCTGTTCAAATTATTGAAGCACAACTTCTTAAAGCACAAATGACTTTGTAACATAAATTTCCTGAAATAACTTTCTAATATAAATGTACAATCAACTCTACCTGAGCTCCACCTGCCATAATTTGATGCTAAAATAAGGGGCCAGCCTAATATATTTTTCAAGAAATGAGGGTAGACTTAATAATTGATATGGCTGTGTCATGTTACAGTCAAAACCATCAAAAACAGTCGGTGTAGCGTAGTCCTGCAATGTAAGACACGCACTCTAATATTATTTTATATCAAATTGTGTTCTGACAAAACCTAAGTGTAGTGTATCGTAGCGTGCGTCCATCTTTATTAGATCACAGGCAATGAGAATAAAATGACACCCATTCCTTCACACTAATTCATTTACCTTTTCCAGGAAATGTTTTCTTCCCAAAACATTCAAAGAACATATCACTTTTATAAAAAGGAATCCTTCTCAAGTTCCTGAGATATGATCATGAAGTCATGTCTGATCTTCCATTGTGGGCAAATTAAAGTATGTAGCTGCTTATGTACCACTAATCAGTTGATTCATTTTCAATTGGGAATATTTATTTTAATGTATAACCCAAATGCGATATACTCAATTTGTATGCACTTGATATGATACAGGTAAATTATTGTGATTTGTTTGATGCAAATTTCAGTGTCAGACTTCACAAACTGGCATTGATATTTTTATACACAAAGGGGTCTCTTTACCGAACACCCGCGTGGATTTGGCTCTAAATCCTTCCGCTTATTTCCAAAGACTTATCGACTACAATAATTGTCAACTGGAAGTTCTATTAATGCGCAAAGACTATAAATAAGTTTCCTTTAATTAATCGATGACCACAAAATACCCCAACTTCAAATCTACAGCCCAGCTTCACAACTGCATGGCAACCTCACAACAGCATGGCAACTCCTTGTTAGAATTTCGTAGTGTAACGTCAGTACTTAAATACCATAAAATACAAATCACAACTCGAACACTCAATACCGTGAATTGTTTTCGTACACTATCCCTGGGTCAGTCTAACCACGATTTTGAACCTCATTTCACATGTGACTTTACCCTATAATTACCTTAATGCCAACAATAAAAGGCGTCACAAGCAATGGAACAATCCCTTCTCAATTATTTCATTATATAAAAAATAACTCCATATCACAAATATTACATATGGAGATAGATAACAAATCAACAACGTTAGATTTAAATAGTAACTACTTGGCTCCATGCCCTTTCATTCGGCCCTTACCTGAACTCAGCTCCAAAACTAAGCCATGAGATCATGAAACCTCATCAATACTGCACTCTATGACGTTTGCCCCCAGACACTGGCTAATTATTCGGACTGAGAAATATTTCCTCAACACCGGCTTACGATAATAAAACAAGTAATCACAAAAATCTAATAAATCCATAAAATGAATACATAAATGCAAATGGCACATACCCTATGCTTATTACAATACATTACGACAAGAACATTCTGACCTAACCAGAAGAAGACAAAATGTTACATGGTGAAGCCAGGTGTTGCCTGACAGCAAGTTAGATAAAGAATCATGGTGTTTTCTGATAGCAAGTTAAATAAAGAAGCAAGGTGTTGTCTGAGTCAAGACAACCCCTGGTGATTTTGGTGATCAGTTTCATGTTCATGATAGAAGTAAAGAGATTTATGAACATCTTTTGAATCAAGCAGAGATAATTTAACCACTAGAGTTAATAAAGGTTTTCAAAATAATAATGAACTGGAAATGATCTTGTTTTGGTAGCAATCAGCTTATAAATGCCATTCAAAAATCACACTGGCATTAGTGTTCTGCACTGAACACGAATGACAAATATTTTATGTATCTTTAACAAATCCCAGACAGATAATAGTTTATAACTGAGGTTTTAAAATATCTCATTTTAATAGAGCTAGTTAATGCTACTTTATAATTAAATACTATATCTGTAACATTTTTGTTTTCTAATAACTGTTGGAAGAAATAATGTTTTTCATGCCGCTAGGATGTGAAAAATGGAAGAAAATTGTTTTTGTTAACTCATTGGTGATAAATCACAAAATCGAATGAATGCTTGCTGACATTTTGGTTCACCCGACAATAATATATATCTCCATGATTTTAAAATTTATTTAAATTAACTTACTCCTCCGCTTCGTTGCTCTCTTTCACAGCAACATAATTACGAGGAACGTATCCCTCAATAAGTGTATCCGTATATCTGGGATTTGTCTGTCGGACAAGCCACCAGTCTTTGTCACTGAAAATGGAAGGGAAAAATAATGATGCCGTGAAATTACAGACGTCTGTACCAGAAAAATTCTCTTTATGAATGGTTCTGAACAGTGATGAATAATGAGAAAATGATATATCAATGTTGTTTATTTACACATGAAAAAAATAAATGATGTAATCTGTCCTGCGGAATACTATATCTGACACAAAATATGCCACAAGGCACAGTTTATGAACTGAACGTTTAAAAAATTGCCTACCATAACACAGTATCATAACACTGCCATGACGGTGCTGATAATGAAAAGGTTGTGATAGATGTAGCGTCATGCCGATGTCACTAACTATTAAAGCAGGCGAAACAGAAAATCCAAACAATTGGAACATGAATTAGAAATGTGTTAATGGTACATGCATCGCCACCACAAACGGAGCCACGGTGGATCAGTGTCGAACTTGTGGCCAAAAGGATGCGGGTTCATCAGATCAGCCCTGGCCAACTACCATGCTGTACCAATGGGCAAGGTACTTTAATCCAATTGACTTGGCACTAAATAATATACAAGTTTTGCTGTAGAAAACCTTCACTAGATGAATATACAGGATGTCAATGGCAATGTTATATGCCCCGACTATATTTGTGGTTGGAGATACAAATTATGTTTGAAACTGCTTTAAGTTTCTGATCCTATAAGATATGATACTGAATTTACAACTTTAATGTTTTCTTTTATTTTAACAAGATAAACATTTGCCCACGAGTTTAACACGGGAAAGGAGTTCTAGTGGCTAGATGGGAAATCCCGTGTTAAAAATGTCCATATGTTTAACATGATTGGGACTGTATATGGTCAAGCAGGAAATGTTATGTTAAATGTTAAATGTTCTGCATCTATTATTCAACACTGATGATCAAAGACATAGCGATTTACTATCTATTTCTCCATATTTAACATCCAACATGTTGTTTAAATTGACCAATATCAAACACTTACTACTCAACACACCATTTGGAGTGACCAACAACCACTAATCTGTTGACAACACATTGTAAGCTGTAAAGAAGGGGTATGAAGAAGAATTTAAATCCCTTATCAAACCTAACTTCCTTATCCTCAATAACATCCCGGGTATCCCCTTAATAATAAGATAAGACCCTTATTCATCTATAACCTCTCTATAATTCCATTGTAAACAAAACCGCCATCCTTACCACCCTGATCAGCCCTATAACCTACCACTGAAGTGTATGGAGAAAAAAAGTATAGGAATGTACACACTATATGTATACATGTAAATATACAAATGAACTATATGGTATGAAAGAATTGAAAAGAGGAGAAAATAACACACTTAAAGCCAGGCGTAATGTAGCCAAGCATGGTTTTAGAATTTGTAATACTGTTTTTCATTTTTACCAACCCACTGGTAGAAAGTTTTGTTACCAAAAATATGCAGTATCAAATGAGGCAGATTTGATTCTTACGCCATTTGTTACAAATGTACAATCTACTGTCCTAGATTTAGTACATTGTCCAACTTTACCCATGGTCAGTTCACATCGTTACAAACAGTTCATTTTGCTTATTGTATGATGAATGAAATCTGTCCTAGGACCTGTTGTGCCCCAAGTTAAATTTGCCACATTTATAAACTAAGTCAGAATTGGGTGTGAAGTTAACATTTTACTCCAAGGTTGTAACATTTTCTGTTCAAGTTTGAAAACATCAGAACTGAAGTACATCGAAGTTTTACATCTTATAATAAATATATCTGTTGATCTGTAAAATGCAAAGTGCTTCTATTCCTTTAGAAAGAAATTAAATGTAGGATAATGGAACACCTATCTACCCTAGGCTTAGTACACTGACTCACCTTTGCTTACCTAGTATTAGTTTGCTTTGTTACACATCAATCATTATTTACTTACTACTGACTGAAATCCAGCATTTTAGTGTTTTCATAAGAGGGAATTAGTAAGGAAACCTTCCTGTGTTGAAAATAAGACGTTGAAGTTTGAGCCGTTAGTTCAAAGTAATTTTCATACTGAAAGTTTGACATCAGGGGCAAACAGTCACGACGATCAGAGCAAAATAAAATTCCATATATTGTACAAGAAGAATTCAGCAGAAAGCTATGTCTTGCCATTTCTGGGGCTAACAACAGATTTTAATATTGAGTCAATGCTGCTGCCAGAATATTAATCTCGCTGTTTCTTGCACTTTTCTCAGTAAAAGTAGACAAAAATCTAATTAAAAAACAAGGTTTGCAGTACAATAGCTGATGATTATAGATTAGGTCACGCCATTTCATCATCAAAGGAATTTCTGTACCTAAAAAACAGGCAAATAATTTGTCTAATAATGTAAAATTAAGAGAAATAGACAAAATGTTTTCCGCACTAACCGATAATTAACTAACGGAATCCAAATAATATCACTGATATATACTGATACAGTCTTCACCCAATTTTATAACGAGGTGCAAATGTAACTTTAGGCAGCAATATCCTGCTTGATTAAGTGTACCTGTAGCTAAGACGATAAGCAAATAACAACATATATTAAGTATGTACACGTCTGGGTTTTGTGGTATATTTATGTGGAAGAAGGCACGTTCAACCATTGTGATCAGTACTCCTAACTTTGAGAATATCTGAAGAAAAACAAATTATGTCCAAATCTTTTCTTTCTTATAGATAGCTTGAACTGTATGACATGTACAACTGTCAATGTGTCCATTTGATTGTAATGTACAGCGTCTCTCTTAAGTTAGTTCTCCCCTTATTAATGTGTTGTGGTAGCAGACTACTCAATTTTTTTCGTCCAGGAAAATGTTCATAATGACCATAATTGAAGATTGGATCAAAGTATGTCAACATTATAAAAGTGGCATGACATTCAATTAGGTTCATAGTTCATTCATATAACAAGCCCTTGTCAGTTAGATTGTACATAGCGTTCAATGAGACTTTACCCTGAATGAGACTTTAATGGGAGTTCTTGTAGCAAGGCCGTCTCAGCTGGGTTTTATATAGGGTTCAATTGGATATTGCCCTGAATGAGACTTTGATGGGAGTTCTTGTAGCAAGGCCGTCTCAGCTGGGTTTTATATAGGGTTCAATTGGATATTGCCCTGAATGAGACTTTAATGGGAGTTCTTGTAGCAAGGCCGTCTCAGCTGGGTTTTATATAGGGTTCAATTGGATATTGCCCTGAATGAGACTTTAATGGGAGTTCTTGTAGCAAGGCCGTCTCAGCTGGGTTTTATATAGGGTTCAATTGGATATTGCCCTGAATGAGACTTTAATAAGCATTCTTGTTACGTAACTGTCTTAATTGAATCCTACATAGGATTCAATGTGACTTTACCTGAATGATTCTTTCATGGGGATTCTGGTAACATAGATGTCTCCTTTGGATTTTACATAGGGTTCATTGGAACTTTATCCTGATTGAGTCATTCTTGTAATGGCCTTTTCAATTCGATTTTACACAGGTTTCAATGGTACTTTGCCCTGAATGAGACTTGTAATACAGATCTCTCGATTGAATTTTTACATAGGATTCAGTCTTGAATTCCTGGAAATTTCTTTGAGATAGTTGAGTGTTAGGCCCTTCAAGGAACCATTGTTCCTATTTAAAGGACAATGTGAGCATCTAACAGTTGAATAAAAGAAAAAAAAATCTTTCCAGGTGGATCTGATATCACTTTTCGATTCATGGGAATTTTTGGTCTCTAATATTTAGTGTATATTTTTGGTAATTAAAAGGTAAACCATTTCGATGTTAATGTAACAAACCGTGCACAACAATAGAGATGTAAAAAGTTCCTGGCAAAACATGAAGCGGTGCCAAATATCCTGCGCATGATTAGATACAAAAGGATGTGACACGAAGATCACGGCTCTAAAGATGCCTACAAAAACATTGTAACTACATTGTTTACAATTTAAAAAAATAATAATGCTAACAAAGCTCTCTAGCCCATCTTTGTAATTTTTGTCCTGCTGGAAATACTCGAGAGGCTGGTAACTTGTTCATCTCACCCTATTAGGATTACTTTCAGTCTGTGTAAAATATCCCATTGTAGCGGAGTAAGTTGGATGACCAAATACATAAACGCCCAATATTCAATAACTTTAATACAATAATTGCATTCTTTGCATTTAATATTTTTTCCATTTATGTGTGAACTGTAACGTAATTAATTTAAATTGTGTTCTCATTTCCCACTTCGAAATGACACCTATTTTCGTGACTACGGACACACCTGAAACAAAAGAATACCTCATTAATGTAACAAAAATTATAGTGTATGATCTCAGCGGCATATTGTCTCAGCGGCATATTGTAGAACTGGCAACAAGATATTTGAGAAGCGTCATACTGGTCATTATAAGCAATGGTAACTTTAAATTATCATTACACTTTGTTTTCTTTCTTCATGCTAATCTACAAGCTTTAAGATTAAACCAGTTTGTATTACTCAAAAGAATTCTATTTTCAGATACTTATTGCATAAGATCAGATACCGAATGCAAGCATTACACACTGACAGAAAACAACATATTAATAATTAAACATGATGTAAGTGTAAACCAGAAAAAGCAGACTAACTGTTTTACAATCGAACCGGAGCAAACTCGTAAAGAGTTTGAAAAGTATTAGTTGCAATTCGCGTTATATGAGTGGACTTACGTTTTCGCCTCATTCTTGGTGCGCTTAATACATTAGTGGGCATTATACATGACAAAACGTGGTGAATGAAGATTATAGCTACTAAAATTTCAAGAGTCCAGGGGGGCTATTTCAAACATGACATTTTAGTTCTTCAGTAAATTTGTTTGCTTTGGGCTAAAACTATGGCTGATATCAAGCCTGGATTTTAGCTTCACTGGTCATAGACCAGAATAGCCTCTAGCAGGTTGGTCCAACATCTTCAACAACGCGGGCCACATTGACCAAAAAGGTAAATCTCGCGAGACATGCATACACCCCCACCATGCTCTTAAAATAACAGTAAAGACTGAAAAACATCAAGCTTTGTAAAATCCAACAAATAATTTATTTCCCTAGAATAAAAAGTGAAAAGAAAAGGAAAAGAACTTACGGTATTGCGAATTAGATCCCGAATAATCCTATAATTACAGACACAAGTCTTAATCATAAACGCTCTGAATAAGCTTTAGTCCTCTACCTGGCTTCAGGTCACAATTAGCATTTTCCACAGAAAACTACTATCTGATGGAAAATAATCATCTACAAACTTCTTAATGTTTACAAAATAAAATATTAGTTAAAATTAGAAAGTCTTTTACTAAAGTTATAATATATAACCTAGACTATGTCAGGTAAGCCTGGTACATTGTAGGGGAAATCCAATAACCTAGACCCAGGCCCAAATAAACATGTTTACTTATTTCAGTAATGATCCTAATTATTTGATGTCAAGTAGAAAATAAAACTTGATTTTGGGAAAGGTTATGTCCAACATATATTACAATAGCATATAATGAAATAAAACAAAATTTAAAGAAAACGCTAACAAATAATGCAGATTATATATATATATATATATATATATATATATATATATATATATATATATATATATATATATATATATATGGCAGAAAAACTGACAAACAGCAGTGCAAAGCTCTGCGAATCTACCCACACCTTCTTCAGTGGCACAAGGTCACAAATGATAACGTCAACGTAACAAAACACTAAATGCTACAACTATGCAAACTCTACATTGTGCTTGCTGTAGATAAATACAATTAAATACCAAAGCGGTAGAACGATTTGAAGTTTTATTACTTTTTGTTCTAGCACAGCAGGTATGTCTATAACAACTAACCTCAATCGTCTGCGTTATCGTCTGCTTTAGTTGGTCGCAACGAAATGTTTGCGGATTCTACAAAAATGTCAGTCCTTGTGAAAACAAACGATGCAAGACGTTCCAACATAATAATGGAGAGGCGTTTGTATCTAGATGCAAAAGAATTAATAAGAGATCAATACATACTGATTCTATGTGCCATGACAATGAAGATGTGACTATAACATGATCCATTAGAATTGCTAGGATACAAATATATACTGATAGTACATGTTATGACAATGGAAAGGTGTTTGGATCTTGATCCAGTGGAATTGATAGGAAACTAATATACATATTTATTGGTTGTACTTGCTCTGAAATTATAAAAATGTCTATGATATTCCAATATCATCCAGAATTTTCATTTCAAAAAATTTATAATGTATTAGGCAAACAATTAGACTTTTTCTGTATGCTGCTAAACGAGATTATCTGTTTGCTATTTATTCTAAAATCCTTCATTAAGATTATTATTATCATCATCGTCCCTATTGTTAGTGATTTTTCTCTTCTGAAATTTCCTCTTTCTTCTAAAACACTAAATCCAAATTGCTGGATCAGACTCCTCCTTCTGCATTTGCAAGTTTAACATTGTAGCCATCTACTTGTACAAAACGGTAACAAGTTTTGTTGTATTGTAACGTTGAAAAAACCTTGTATTAATTTTGATCCCCCTTCTTCAGAAGATAATGAGACGACTGCTTGATATTTTGCACAAAAGGTAACGTTATGGCATCAATATCATGGAAATGTTAAATGTTATGCCAAACATATTCATTCACGCCCATTTCCTGATAATCAGATAACAATAGAATCTATATCACATTGTCGATACACTTTGCTTGTAGTGTATGCAGTTTAATACTTTTGATATTAAACCATATGAACATATCACTTTATGTGATTCTGATTGGTCCAAATAAGCACATCAAATTAGTGTGTACAATTGTCTTTACTGATTGGCTGCGATCGTGGGAAAACTATTTTAAGACCGCCTTATGGACTGTTTTGTTGTCCATGAACATTTTGGAAGCAATTGGTTTTTCGATTCACGAAAAGAATTGGGAAAAATGATATGGTCTGTCTGAATATGGCCAATTTACCACCGCATGGGTTTGTTATGTCATGTATAACATATCATAACATGAAAAACGGCTAAAACCCCTAGACAAGAACAACAACAAGAAGTAAAAGTAAGGGTATTGCTCTCTTCATAGCGAATGTGTAAGTTGGGGTTGGAGGGGTGCGATAAACCTGAAGCATGGAATACACCCTATATACAAGCGTTGTTCAAATGTTAGCTTTCAGCACTAAATAAACTCACCTCTGTTCACAGAAGAACGTAGACAGTCTCCAAACTGACAGAACTTTATCCAACCACTGCATATTTACGCGGTAAATATGTTATGCAATTCCGACTCAAAATGAAATTTGTTTCCTTATTCTGAAGTCTGCTGTTCCAAGTCATATACTGCAAATATCCGGTCACAAATACATTACAGTGAATATGGGAATTTCGGCATCCAGGAAACCTTTCAAATGAATATTGCAACAATGTAATGTTTAGTTGTGAAAGAGACAGGTTATGTAAACATGGACCGTCTACTGCATTCTAACCGGTACTGCATCAAACAATGTGACATCACGAGCATTGGACTAGGTGTGTTGAAAAATGATTTTGTCTTTGTAAAATGTTCTGTTTATTCGGAAGGACGCCTGTTCTTTGATTTATAGACTGAAACGTTAATACTAGTTTAACTTTGTTTGGGATTATTTTTTACGCACAACAAATGAAAGGTGCAACGTCTGTCAGAATGAATGAAATTATTCGTTCTTCTTTCCAATGAAATACAAACAATGTGATAAAAAGAATCTCAAATGGGTAATGATTACTTGTAGTAATTAATCATTCCAAAGTTTCAAGTCTATAACATTTCAACAAAGATTAAAGATATATTATATACAATGCATGCATGCATGGATTGACAGGTTGAAATGATACTTCATTTATCTTGTATAACAAGAGTAGCATAAACATGAAATTATATACCCTGCCACGTTGTATAATGTATTATTATACTTCTTGTATGAAAAACCCTCTTTCGTTGCTCGAATAGGCAAGTACTAAAGGATACTGCTCCCATTAAACTTGTGTACTACGCCAGTTTTGCTAGACAATGTTCCATATTAGGCAGTACAACATTGAGCACGCTATTTCATCAGTTAGTTTTGCTAAATAATGTTCCTTATTAGGCAATGCTCAAGTACTAAAGGACACAGGCACCCATTTAACTCTTGTACTATGTCACGTCTGTTACACAATGTTGCCTATTAGGCAATACAACATTAAACACGCTATTTCAACAGTCAATGATTTTAATGGGCATTTTAACAATTACAGTACAACATGTGCTAGAATTATTAGGTACCCTTCTTGTCTCAAATGCCAACCAACAACAAAGTTTGGTCGAGGTTTGTGGCATAGGACTCAGATTACATAGTCGAAACTTTTTCTTGGTTGATTACCCTTGAATTTGACCTTTGACTTTTCAACCTCCAGATTAAATGGTATCTTCCTCATTTCAAATTCAAGTCATCTACGAAGTCCATTTAAGGCATGTTGCACGTAAGCAGTTTTGTGAAAATTGTCTTTACTTCATTCAGTCTGTGACCTTGACCTCTGACCTTTTGCCGCAAACAAATAATAAGTATCTTCCTTGACCACAATATTTGGTCAAAGTAGTTATCTTCCTTCTTAGAGTTTCTGTGAACTTGATATTTGACCTTTACCCAAAAACTATGTGTCTTTATCATCTCAAATGCAAACCATTTACAATATTTGGTAAAGGTATCTGGTATAAAGGGTCAGGTTATTGTTTAGAACAGTTCATCTTCTTTCAGTCCCTGTGACGTTTGAATGCAAAACTCACTGTTTCATTGTGTAAAAATGAAATAGGGAACATATGGACAGATGGATGCAAGGACAACACTACAGCACGATATGCTCCACCTTATGATGGGCATATGAAAACAATGGAGCAATAAATTACAGAAATATCCTGATTCTTTGTGCACTAATTTATGTCAAGACTTTTTCTTCATCCAGACCAATTCAATGTCAGTCCGCGGAACATACAATTTATTCTTTATTTTGACAGAATCAATGATTGCCATTAGATCTGGATAACAGACGTTTGACTACAGCATGTCCCGGGATCAACTTTTATAACTTACAGATGGGAATCCCAATCCTTAGATTATTATACAGAATCACCTGGTCTGTATTGAAGTACTACAGTATAAAAGATTAAAGGTAAAGATTTTAAAATTCAGTAAACGTGTCCCCTTAAAATAATATAAAGGCAAAAATATAAATAAATAAAATCCTTAAAATATATAGTCATAATTTGTTATAGATATCAAATTTCCCTGATAAATTCAAAACTTTCATCATGTGATACACAAGTCTTCATTGGGTTCAAAAAAAATTCTGCCGCAGAGGGTGGAAGTCGACACGCTTGGCAAAAATGTATTCCAATGTTAATGGTCGAGGTTCAACCATCAGATGGTATGCATGGGTCAGATATGTATATTCGACACATGATCAGGACAATACCACGGGTTTGATATTCTGAAGCTTGTGTGTGAAGTTTTCATTGCACATATTTTGCCAAGTATGAAGCAAATGCAGAATTTACATAAAGTTTGAGTCAGAATATGGAATTTTTCATTCAAAAACAAGCGATCACAAGGCTTCTTTATTTAGCTACTATTGAAGATTATCTCTTGCTCAACAGCTATTGGATTTATAGATGATCAAACAGTCAGCAATATATAATGAGCAGTCAGTCAGTAGATTAAGGCACTTCTCTCTGCTTATAATTTTGATGTTGAAAAGGGTGAATGAAAATATGCTGCCATGAGGTGCGCCTATATCCTGAGGATAGTTTTCACAATGGCGGTGCCTATTTCAACTCTGAAATTTATATATTTAAAAAATATCTGGAGATAAAGTTAGATGTAAGGACCCTTAGACCTAGGTTCATTAGTCATTCATTATCCAGTACTTCCAGATGGTGTCAAGAGCTTTCTCCAAGTGAGACGAAAATGGCAACTATATGGGTTTTTGGACGTAAACTTCTCTAATTAATGTTTCAAATCTGACAATATGTTTTATTGTACTTCTCTGCTGTTGGAATCGACACTGTTAATCTCATAGTGAAATGTTGTACTTGGATACCATAGAATCTACCACTTATCATTAGGTACTGGCATGATTGTTTCGTCCTATCAACATTGTGTGTGGTCACCCCATTTGTCAAACTTTATAGAAAATGTTTAGGATTATATAGCGATTTGTTATCAGGTAAGTGTTTCAAACATTGATACATAGTGAACGTCATCTAGTAGGGCAAGAGAGAGAGAGAGAGAGAGAGAGAGAGAGAGAGAGAGAGAGAGAGAGAGAGAGAGAGAGAAGGGATATGAAAGGGAAATGAAGTTTACATTTAAAGAGTTGGCACGTCCCTTTAACAGAAAAGTTCTAGTTTTCATTTTACCAGAATTATTTGTTTAGTACCTCCTTTTCAAGTAAAAGAATTGGATCCATGTGTTTCTCATTTTGAAAAAAAAAAATTGCCGAAAATTTGGAATAGCAAACGATGATTGGGCTTTACTAGTTCAAAGTGTACTTATTGGTAAAGATCGTGAAGTCTACACTTCACTGTCATTACAACAAAGTGCTGATCTTGACGGGTTATGAGTTGGTACCTGAGGCACATCGACAAAGGTTTAGGAGCTTTAGAAAAGTGACTGTCCAGATCCATGTCAAATCTGCAAGGAAAAAACTAATTTTTGATAGGTGGTGCTCAGCCAAGAAGATTAATTAAAATTACGATACCCTCAGACCCTCATAAGAGTAGAAGAATTCAATAGTTGCGTCACATGTGACGTCACGATTATCGTGATTAACAAAAGGTGGAAACTTTAGAAAATGCTGCTCGTACAGCTGGGCACTATTCATTGATTCCCGAAAATTCATTTGTAAATAGTCTTCCTTTCAGCAATTCTTTCGCAAAATAAAATTATCCGAGTCTCCCAAATTTCAATCTCGTTCAACTGTTAGGAATAAGCAACTTCCGAGAAAACTGATAAGAAATCCTTATCTCTACCCACTTACCCTTATTGTAAGAAGGAAGGGCAGGTTATTTCTGATTGCCACAGGTTGAAAAAATAAGCAATAAAGAGAGAGTAATTTCAATGTTCTTATTTCCTATAAGGCAAGAACGCGATTACATATTGAAAGCAACATCTTTGTTGGGTCAAACAAACCTCAGATCGATTTTATTATGTATTTTTAGGAATCATTCATGTCTAAATTTTCTATATCACTTATCGGTTATTCTGCCAAGCCTATCCAGAGTCTCGGATTCTTTTATTATCTGGTATTTTTACTTTATCCGAGAAGTCTTCTTCTAGTGAAATTGTTTTTATTCAGGAAGTAGTGTGCGGCTTTGTTAATGGTCCTCTCCTTTGAGTCATTTTGTCATCAGACTCAGTCACAAGACCCGTGACAGTCAGAAAAGTGACTTCTTGACAAATTCACGATATTCCTTTATTACTAGGAAATGATCTTGCTGGAAATAAGGTCGTGTTTAATCCACATGTAACTGAATAGCCTTGCTTAAATCAAAAAGTTGATCGCATTGAAAATGAAATCCCTGATTTAAACACAGTTTATGCACTTACTAGAGCTATGGCAAAAAGAGCTATTGGGAAATTATGTTGATCTTTTTGCTGACACATTTATTGATCATTATTTTGATGGGGTCACTGTTGCTCCTTGTATTTATCAATCAAAAGCTATTGATTACAGTCATCCTTTTTTAATATTCATTCCTTCGATTGTAATCAGGGTGAAAGAAGACAATCAATCATCGTCTGCCAGGAATAAGATCCAGAGGTCTCATGCTTGTTTCAGAGGGTAATTAAGCAAACGTAAAGCCATACAAGTATCAATTTGTTTTCTCGTTATAAATGGGGTCTTTAATGAGACATCGAGACCACCTGATGTACTAGCTTGTTTTCAGCCTGACGATAAAGTTCGGGCTCTCTTGCCCATACCTCAAACTTCTCTTCAGGCTAAGTATTATGGTCCCTAATTGAAAAATAAAATGACTTACATTATATCACTAATATTCTTGGGAGGAGGAAGCAAAAACATATAGATATCTTAAAGGAGCATGTTGATAGAGATAGCCCTGTTAAATCAATTTAGTTGTAAGTGTCCCACACAGTGAAGAGTTAAACGATGTCATGCACTGTAACTATAGTGACAAAATTCTTCGAAAAGGGAAAGTCAGCGTTTACGTATATGTAATTTAATTACTTGTGTCTTAGTTTAAAATTTCTTTTTAATTTTATTTTTATTTCATTTCCTGTTATTGTAATTATAACTTTATTCACTGGATTTGACATTTTTCCAGAAAATTCAGTTCAGTTCTGTTAAACCTGATTAACACGCAGTTCGTAGAAACATTGTATCTTTTTCATGACTTAGATATCGGAGCCAGTTTCAGCTCTATTGTAAACAACGTTTTAAAATTTTTCTTTTATTTTTGAATCTCATAGCAAGTTTCGTTCAGTACAATCGAATTCGTCCATGGCGGACGTGATAGCCGCTTGAATTAAGTGATCACGTAACCCCATCAGGTAATCTAAATTTCGTTGTAGTTAGGGTTAAAACAGATATATCATAGTGATTTTTAGTCAGTCGTAATTCATACCTTTGGGCTCAAAGGTATTATGTTGTTGTTGCCAGTTTGAATTGAATTTTTTATTTAAAATAATTTATTCACCCTGGAAAATACTTGTGCTCATCAGAATTCTTGGACAAAGACATTTACTGGAAATTTTTCGGAATTGTAAAGCCAGAATATTAATTTTAGTGATTCAACAAGGAACTGTTGACACGACAACACAAAACAGGTTATTGAAGACGTCATCGCCTTCCATCTTGGAACTTTATCGGGATTCTAACTGTGATTCACTTAGGACTTTCATTGATAGGACTTATATTTATTAATTTTTTAATTAATTTTGGATTAGATTCATAAACCGTAAGTCCTTTTTCATAGTTTTACATTGTTTTCTACGGGAAAAAAAGTTATTTTGTTAAATTTTACAAAGGTTGTTGGTTTCACTCTTTTCTTTGTTACCTTTGTACGAGCCTAGACATGTAACAAAGGAAAATGGGGCCTCTTCCTTGGGATATATGAATTTTGGCTAAAATATTTCAGAAAATTGTTTCTTGAAATTTAAATTCCTCAAGTTTTCAGAATATTTTAAATCCCAAGTACTATTTCACATTTAAAATCTTTAGTGAAATCAACAGGCTTTTTCTCAATGTCATCAAAAGCGGAGACCTTTCTTTCAAATCCTACTCAGAAGTAGTTGGAGTGTTAGGAAGAAGATGAATTACTTGAACTTGCCAGAAAATATGATCTTTCTGAGGCAAAATCTTCCTCAACAAAGCAAGAAATAAAAAACATTTTGATCCAGTATTTTGGTAGAAAAAAATGTTTTCGATAAAAGTGTCTCGGTTTCGGTATCAGACTCTTACATAAAAGTAAAGGAATTGAAATTAAAATACAAGATGGAATTAGAGTTAAGGAAGCTGGAACTCCAGAAAGGTAAAGAGGAAAAACAAATGTAAATGCAGTTACAATTGGAGAAAGAAAAAGAACACATGCAGTTACAGAAAGAAGAAAACCAAATGCAGTTACAATTTGAGAAAGAGGTGACAGAGAAAGATAAACAAATACAGTTAAAATTAGAAGAGAAGGAGAGAGACAGGAGAGAGAAAAAGATAAACAAATGCAATTAGAAGAAAGAGAGAATGAAAGACAAATGCAGTTACAGAAAGAACAAATGCATTTACAATCGGAGAAAGAGGAGAGAGAGACAGATGTAAATGCAAAGAGAGAAGGAAGAGAGGGAATATCAACTTAGAATGAAACAAATGGAGCTCGCAAGTGAAAAGCACTTTCTCACTTCACATGCAAATTCAAGTTTTGATCTTGCTAACAATATTAGGTTAGTGCCCCCCATTCAGAGAAAAAGAAGTAGACAAATATTTTCCTCGTTTTGAAAAAATTGAGGAAAATTTGAAGTGGCCAAGGGAGCATTGGACTCTGTTATTACAATGTCTACTTACTGGTAAAGCTAGTGATATTTATTTTTCACTGTCGATAGAGCAGAGTGTTGATTATCATGTGGATAAAGATTGCATCTTGAACGGTTATGAATTAGACCCTGAGGTTTATCGGCAAAAATTCAAGAAATTCTAGAAAATCAACTAACCAGACCTATGTCGAATTTGCATGGGAAAAAGCACAACAATTTGATAGGTGGTGCTATTCTAGAAAGGTTAACAAAGATTACGAAAGTGTCAGACAACTCACGTTAGTTGAAGAGTTCAAGAACTGTGTCCATAGTGATATTAAGACTTATCTTGACGAGCATAAGATCGAAAACTTGGAAAATGCTGCTCGTACTGCTGATGAGTATTTCTTAACTCATAAAGTTCCTGTTGTAGGCAAGTCTTTCACTCAGCAGTCTTCTGGTAAGAAGGTATTTCAGCCTAATACTATCCATTCTAAAACTAAGTCTGGCACAACTTGTAAAAATCAAGCTTCTGATAAGCTTGATTCAAAATCCTTGTCTCTTCCTACGTGTACCTATTGCAAGAAGAAAGGACACGTTATTTCTGATTGCTTCAAATTGAAATATAAGCATCAAAATCAAGATAGACCTATCCCAAATGCTCTTATTTCTAAGAGGTCAAGGTCACGGTCACGTATTGAAAGCAATACATTTGTTGGGTCTAATAAAACCCAGTCTGATTTTATTATGGAGAATTATGAACAATTCATATCGAAGGGTTCTATATCACACTTGGGTGATTCGGCCAATCCCATCCCTATTACAATTTTAAGAGATACAAGAGCCTCTCAGAGTCTTTTATTATCAGGTACTTTGTTTTATTTGAAAAGTCTTCTTCTAATGAGAGTGTTCTCATTCAGGGAGTAGAGTGTAGCTTTCTTAATGTTCCTCTCCATTCTGTAAATTTGTCATCAGACTTAGTTTCAGAACCCGTGACACTCGGAATAGTGTCTAATTTACCCGTTCAGGCAATTCATTTATTACTAGGCAACGACCTAGCTGGAGATAAGGTTGTGGTTAATGCACTTGTAACTGACAAGCCTTCTTTGGATCAGAAAGTTGATCCTATTGATAAAGAATTCCCTGATTTATACTCAGCTTGTGCAGTTAACAGAGCTTTGGCAAAGAAAGCTCTTGAGAATGATTCCAATAAGAAAAGTATTCCTTTAGCCGACACATGTATTGGTCAGGCTTTTGATGAGGTCACTTTCACTCCTTGTTTGGATCAATCAAAAGGTATTGACAACAGTGATCCCCTTTTAACTACTCATTCTCTTTATTCTAATCAGGGTGACAAACGACAATCACTTGTCGTCGAACACGAAAAAGATCCTGAGATCTCCTGTTTGTTTCAAAGGGCCATTAGTGAAAGTGAAGCCACTGGAGTACCTGTCTGCTATTTAATTAAAAATGGAATTCTTACGAGACAATGGAGACCTCGGAAGTACCTGCTGGTGACGAATGGTCAGTGAACTATCAAATTGTAGTTCCAAAATCTTACAGACAGGAAATACTTAGTTTGGCCCATGAAACTCCTTTGGTTGGTCATTTAGGGATTACTAAGACTTATTACAAGATTTTGACTCACTTCTATTGGCCAAAAATTAAAAGTGATGTTTGTAAATACTGTAGATCTTGTCATACTTGTCAAATGGTAGGAAAACCCTATCAGACGATACCTACGGCTCATCTGCAATCAATTCCTGCATTTGACGAAGCATTTAGCAGAATAATGGTAGATTGTGTTGGTCCCTTACCTAAGACCAAGTCAGGCAACTAATATTTGTTGACCGTAATGTGTGCGTCAACAAGATTTTAAAAGGCAAGTCCTTTGTGGAATATTAAAACTAAAACTATAATAAAAGCTTTGATAAAGTTTTCTTTTTTACTCAATTTGGCCTTCCCAAATCTGTCCAATTTCGTCAAATGTCACATTTTATGTCTGGAATTTTCCAGCTAGTTATGCTTGAATTTGGCGTCCAGCAATTCAAGTCAAAAATGAAATTATGGTTTCACAGAACTTTAATGGAGAGAACTTTTGAGTCTTGTAAGACTTCTTTCTCTCTTGCTCATTCTTCAAAATTTTCTTCATATTAGGTATTACGGCCCTTACAAAGCTAAGAAGAAAATGAATGAGTTAAATTAAAATAACAGTACTCTGATCTTAATAAATTAATGGAGTACTAGTATATTGAGAGAGATAGCCAGGTAAATCATGGAGTTAATTTAGTTGAACCTGTCCCATTCACTGAGTATTTATCTGAAGGTATTCAATCGGACTCTACTGATTTTGCAGCAACAAATCTTCGGAAATCGGAAATTATGCATAATCTGGACCAGAAACCTTTACATTTGCAACAACAGGAAAGGAATGAACTTAAACAATTATTATTTCAATATGAGCACTTATTTCCAGATGTTCCTACGAGGACAAAAAAAAATTTCATGACATTGAGATTGTAAATTCCAAACCTGTGAAACAACACCCATACAGGATGAACCCTCTCGAACAGGAATACTTGAAAAAACAAATTCTATATTTGCTGGAATATGATTTCATAGAGACCAGTAAAAGTGACTGGAGTTCATCATGTATACTTGTTCCGAAACCAGATAAAACTTTCCGTATGTGCATTGATTATAGGAAGGTGAACAGTGTGACAAATACAGATTCATTTCCATTACTCAGAATCGACGACTGCATTAAAAAAAAATGGAAATGCGAAGTATGTCACCAAATTTGACCTTCTGAGAGGATTTTGGCAAATTCCACTAACGGAAAGGGCAAAGGAAATTTTAGCATTCGTGACTCCAGATGGACTTTATCAATAAAAAGTGATGCGTTTGGAATGAAAGGTTCACCAAGTACCTTTCAACGTTTGATGAATATGATTACCTCTGGTCTAGATAATTGTGATGCTTACCTCGATGATTTCATCATCTACAACGACACCTGGAAAGAACATTTAGAAACAACTCGGAAATTCTTTGACAGACTCACTGATGCAAGTTTGACAATCAATTTGTCTAAAAGTGAGTTCTGCCGTGCTAGTGTAACATTTCTAGGACATATTGTGTGACATGGCGAAGTTAAACCTATAGATGCTAAGGTCAAGGCTATCTCTGAATTCCCTGTGCCCGACAGCAAAAAGCAACTGATGCGATTTTGGGGCATGACTGGATACTATCGGAAATTTTGTTATAATTTTTCTAATATTGCTGAACCCCTGGCAAATTTATTGAGGAAGAAAAACAAGTTTCTTTGGACTGAAAAATGTCAGGAGGCTTTTGATAAGTTAAAGGCCAAACTTAAAGTGCACCAGTTCTTACAGCTCCAAATTTCAGTCTGTCATTTAAACTATCTGTTGATGCAAGTGATGGTGGGGTTGGAGCAGTATTGATTCAAGAAGATAGAAATGGTATTGATCATCCAGTGTGCTATTTTTCTAAGAAATTAATAAGCACCAAAGGCATTATTCAACAATCGAGAAGGAATGTTTGGTTTTGATATTGGCATTACAGCATTTTGAAATTTACATTAGTTCAGCTCTTCTCCGATTGTTGTGTTCAGTGATCACAACCCCTTTACTTTCATCGACATGATGAAAAACAAAATTCACATATTATTAAGGTGGAGTTTGTTGTTACAGGAAAATAATATTGACATCAGGCACATCAAGGGAAAAGACAATTTAATAGCAGATGCACTTTCCCGTGTATATAAATATTATTTCATGTACACTTTGTATAATTCATAAGAGTTCTTCTTATGTAATTTTTTTACCTCATATAATTAACAGATGGTAAAAAGAAAGCTTTATTATATAAATCTTCCTTTTTCTATATGGGGGAAGTGTTACGTATATATAATTTAATTACTTGTGTGTTAATTTTAAATTTCTTTTATATGTTATTTTTATTTCATTACCTGTTATTGTAATGATAACTTTATTCACTTAATTTGAAATTTTTCCAGAAAATTCAGTTCAGTTCTGTTAAACCTGATTAACACGCAGTTCGTAGAAACATTGTATCTTTTTCATGACTTAGATATCGGAGCCAGTTTCAGCTCTATTATAAACAACTTTTTTTAATGTTCTTTTGTTCTTGAATCTCATAGTAAGATTCGTTCAGTACAATCGAATTCGTCCATGGCGGACGTGATAGCCGGCGTGTGGTTTTACTACGCCGCTTGAATTAAGTGATCACGTAACCCCATCACGTGATCTAAATTTCGCTGTAGTTAGGGTTAAAACAGATATTTCATAGTGATTTTTAGTCAGTCGTAATTCATGCCTTTGGGCTCATAGGTGTTATTTTGTTGTTGCCAGTTTGAATTGAATTTTTTATTTAAAATAATTTATTCACCCTGGAAAATACTTGTGCTCATCAGAATTCTTGGACAAAGACATTTACTGGAAATTTTTCGGAATTGTAAAGCCAGAATATTAATTTTAGTGATTCAACAAGGAACTGTTGACACGACAACACAAAACAGGTTATTGAAGACGTCATCGCCTTCCATCTTGGAACTTTATCGGGATTCTAACTGTGATTCACTTAGGACGTTTCATTGATAGGACTTATATTTATTAATTTTTTAATTAATTTTGGATCAAATTCATAAACCGTAAGTCCTTTTTCATAGCTTTACCTTGTTTTCTGGGGAAATAAATTATTTTGTTAAATTTTACAAAGGTTGTTGGTTTCACTCTTTTCTTTGTTACCTTTGTACGAGCCTAGACACATAACATCAGTAAGTGCTGGATAATGATTTCAACGAACCATGTAAAAGTAACTGGAGTTCGACATGCATTCCTGTGCCGAAAGCAGATAATACTTTATGTATGTGTACTGACTGTAGAGAGGTGAATGTGTCATCAAAACATATTCAGTTCCAGTGCCAATAATTGATGACTGCATTGACAAATTGGAAATGCAGAATATGTCACCTAGTTAAACTTTTTGCAAGGATTTTGTCAAATTCCACTCACAGAAGGAGCAGAAGAAATTTCGTCATTTGCAAATCCAGATGAATTTTATCAAACTAAAGTGATGGCCATTGGTATGAAAAACTCTTCTTGAAATTCCCATCGTTTGAACAACATGATAACGTCTGGTCTAGAGAAATGTGATGTTTATATTGATGACCTCATCATCTATATCGATACGTGGAAATATCATTTGGAAACTATTCGGAAATTCGATTCAGTAATGCAAATTTGACATTCAGTTTAAGTAAAAGTGATTTTTAATCTCCATAATCTTTAACATATCAACACATTAATTGTGACATCAATGGCCTACAGCTTTTTTGTATGAGGGAAACATGACGGATTTACAAGATAACATATCTTCAGACATGGCCCTTTTCTCCCAACTTTATCACTTGCAAATCCTAAAAATTCATTCAAATTTATTCTAAACGCTTCTTCAGAATTGTTGGGTCCTAGAAAATATACATCTGTATCTATTCGCATTCGTTTACTGGTTATAGTTTTAAAACGGCCATTATCTATGTCATTGTTCTTTAACACAGAAAATGGACTGTAAACCAACACATTAAGCTCAACATTTATAGCCAGGTGTGACATCATAAATGTGACTATATATATAAGAGAATCCGTTCAGTAGTACCATTACCAAGAAACACTTACAAGGCTATCAAAATAAAGAAAATATTAGTCCCATCATTATAGAAATACTGCTGTACCATCCGCCATCTCCTTGTACCTATAATGTCTGTTTTGGCAGAATACAACAATACAAGTTTCTTACATTTATTTTTTTGTGTATCTGGTCAATGTTAACTCAACATTTAACAGAAAAGAAAACAAACCACTCAATTTTCCTCGCTCCTGGAATTTCGCTTTTCCTGCAAAATATTTATACAATGATACCAGCGATACTTGCTTTGCAGACATCGAAAAATGGGCATATTTGATTTATTATTTATATATATGATTATGTCGAGATACGTATCGTACCAAAGACACTTATGGTGGCACGTAGGAAGATATGACATGGCTGGAAATTCCAAGCTATTGACTACAAAACAATGGTAGTGTTAAGGAAACCAAGATAAGCGGACAGTCAAATCTCACTTCCATGAATTTACAGGTGGGGTTTTTCAGTTATTAATAACTCATAAACCAGCAATTCTTAATTAATACTTATACGTTCTTGCCTATTCGTCAGTGATGATACTGTATTATATGCTGAAAACTAAATGGATCAAAGATAACTTTTCAAAAGGTGCACTTTATGTACACAAATGTTCTAAATTTACAGTTTAGATCAAAATAGTTGTGCTGAACTTTGTCAGATACATAGCATACACATATCTAATGATCATTAAAACTTTCTGCATATAAATTAATATGTCTACAAAACCATTTTACAGCAGATAGGTTCGAGGACATCAATCACAGAAATATGCTGTAACGGGTGGGAAAAGGTCATAACCATCTTACTACAGACGGGGCAGTTTGAGAAAAGTTCAAACACATTACAAATTTGAAATGTGTTTTATTGTTCTAAAGGGTATAAGTCAATGCTTTGAAACATATGACTTTGTAATGCATTGCACATCTAACAATTTAGTTATAGTATTCGCTGAAACAATGAATCCAACGCTCTAAGAGGGATTGGGTTAGCGCATCCGTCATTCTAATATTAATTAAAGAACAACTTGATCCATATCACCACTGACTTAGTTGTAAATATGTATTACAAATATCGACGATTCATAGAGGTAGACCGGGAAATGGCTTTATAATTCGTTACTATCCTCATTCTAAGTTAACAAATAAATCTGAAAAACAGATCTCTATTCATATACACAAACTCTCCCTCACGAGCATCCATTGAATGAAAGAAACGCTTCACTTTAAGTCTTCGGTTTTCGCTTATTGACAGAAATGATAGACTATATCGACAGTGAATATTAAACATATTTAGCTTAGAACAAGACTAATATGTGTCCATGTGGTAAAATCCGGGGTATCTAAACATTTATAAGGATTGTTTCTATTTTTCATATCAGCACTACTTTTGAATACCGGAGGTTTACATATCTAAAGGTCAATCTGTTGAAATTCATAGGACGGAATTGTGTGCAAATTTACTAAAGAACTAGTTGAAGCCAATATTTTTATACAATCATTATTTGATTTTTGGCACCTGAATTCAAAGGTATTTTGCACATTTGCATGATGCAAGCAAATACTGCTTTTCTCTCAAAGAAACGTTAGTTATAATTAACTGACTGATAATGATGTTATCTTTTCTGAAATGACGACATCTTTTCGGGGTTAGAAGATAGAGAATACATGGCATGCTAGCTTGGATAAAATAGTCTTAAATTCAAACCGTGCATACACAGAAACAAGGGTTAGTAATGCGTGTCATCTATCAACTGAAATATATTGAAATAATAACTGGTCCTACTTGGTATCTATCAACCGATGTATATAAAAATAATAACTGGTCTTACTTGCCATCTATCCCCTAAGTATATTGAAATAATAAAGTATATTGAAATAATAACTGGTCTTACCTGTCATCTATCAGCTGTAGCATATTGAAATAATAACTGGTCTTACCTGTCATCTATCAGCTGTAGCATATTGAAATAATAACTGGTCTTACCTGTCATCTATCAGCTGTAGCATAATTAAATAATAACTGGTCTTACCTGTCATCTATCAGCTGTAGCATATTGAAATAATAACTGGTCTTACCTGTCATCTATCAGCTGTAGCATATTGAAACAATAACTGGTCTTACCTGTCATCTATCAGCTGTAGCATATTGAAATAATAACTGGTCTTACCTGTCATCTATCAGCTGTAGTATATTGAGATAATAACTGGTCTTACCTGTCATCTATCAGCTGTAGTATATTGAGATAATAACTGGTCTTACCTGTCATCTATCAGCTGTAGCATATTGAAATAATAACTGGTCTTACCTGTCATCTATCAGCTGAAGTATATCTCCCTTCTTGAAACTTAATTCAGTATCGTCTTTCTTATCAAAGTCGTACAGAGCACGAAGATCAGCTTTGGATTCTGGCGAAAAAAGTAACTTGTAATGCAAAACGATTTATTATAAAGACTGAGGCCTTAATAACTGAATAATATTCAGAGGAAAACAATTATTGGTACTAAAAATATCCTAATGGCAAACATTGTTAAAAAAAACATGTCCTTTTAACGTGTCCCTAGGGTTTCTGAAAACAATGGGTACAATCAAAGTCGCATTATCTTTAACTTTGATTTACATACTAATAAACTGATCCTATACCAACACTGACTGAGACAAAAGAGAACCATCATTTTAGGGTTAGGACAGTTATTATCGATAAGAAACAAATTAATGTGTGGCTCAAAGTTAAAGAATAATATATAAGGTGATTCTGAAATGTGAGCTGACTATAGACATTTCCACCAAATTTAATGTGATTATTAATTTCTGAATAAGAGATATGGGTGATTTGTGTCTAATTTAGTTAAACGTACGTGGAAACAAAAATCAGTTTTGTGACACTAACCTGTACCTAACATCTTTAAAGACACAATTCGCATGATCACAATGATTTTTGCTAAAATTTCAAACAAGGGTCCAAAAAGTTTTGATAGGTGGAAAAGAAAACAATTGCATACATTAAATACAAATTTTTAAAAGAATACCCAGAATTAAAAATCAAAATAAGCAGCAAATTATGTTATGTGGGCAGCAGCAAATTATGCTATGTGGGCAGCAATCATCACAAACGAAGTATTCTTTTAGTCTAATTAGAGTGGGAGCACAGCTGTGCTAGAAATGGACACGTCCGAGACTAGAATCTAAACAGTCTGGAAATTAACAATAAGCTTTCCTCAGAAAGCTAATTCTAACCAGTTTTGGAGATATGAGATTGTTTTAACATATTAAACATTGACTTGAAAAAAGAATGTGATAATGGATCTGTCGCTGATGCCAAAATAACAACATCTGCGTCGCCATATTTCACATTTCTCATCTAAAGGGCACGCTATACTAACCTTATAAAAAGATCAAAGTGTGGACCCAAATGCAAAAATTGTAGACTGATATCTGACATCACATAATCATTATGTGCTCTCTGATAAGGCTTGAATGATCTCTGCAGCTGATCTGTGTTCTTGAAACCATTTGGAGCACAAAACGTAGGCTCAAGCTCACAAATTTGTGTAATTTGTGTAACTTTGAATGAAATTAAGTTTTGTGTTTCAACTGTTTCCATTCACGAGAACTCGCGAAAACAAAACTTAGACAAATTGAGGAACATTTCGATTGTTTTCGTTTTGGACAATTTGATGAAATTCAAAACATAAATCTTTGAGAATAATTCAAGCTGACCATATAACAAATATGAAATTCCCTCAGACAAGGTAATAAAGCAAGTTAATCTGTCACAATGCCCTCAAATCCTCACGCAAGCTTTGGTATGTAGAATTGGTCCAATGCACCCTCTTACATATCGTAAACAACAACCAACTGATTCAATATTTTGGCCTTTGGATCCGTCAGCTGAGAAAGTGTTCGACTTCTTAACTGAATGAGGTTTATATACAAAAATGACTTTCTGTTTGAAGGATTTTATACCTTCTTTTCCTGATCTGTGTCTTTCTTTAGGATACATTCACTGACTCAATACTATATAGCCAGATTTGTGTTGATGTGGACTTAAACCCTAAACAAATATACATACATACATACATACATACATACATACATACATACATACGCTATAGTTATACTCGTGTAGAACATGTTATTCACATATTGATAATTCCCCAATTAACGGCTGTAGTGGGAATAATCTTCTGTACGTTTCTTTCGTTATTGATTATAGACTGTAAGAGTAATTTGTAAGCAACGTATTACATAACTAATTAAACGTCATAGCTAAAAACTAGATGGAAACAGAGTTTAAAAATTTTAACTTCAGAGCGAAATGATAGAAATCAAAAATCAAAAAGAAAAAGAGAAAAAGAAATACAAATGAAGAACGAAGAGAAAAAATAGAATTGAAAAGAGAAAAAGAGGTGTTACATGTTTAGGTTCTTACAAAACGTAACAGAAAGAGTGAAGACAACAAGCTTTGTAAAAATTTAACAAATAATATATAACTTGTATTCCATAAAAACAAAGAATTTAAACTTAACCTGGTCACGACAAAACACCTTTAAGTGTCAATGGTTTGGAGCCCGAATGCCCAAATTCTATCCAGGAAACAGTTATACACTAATTTAAAACGCAAAACAGATTCCCGTACGAGGGTCAAATGGTCACCCTTCCAGAACAAAATAGAAGCTTTTTACATGCCTAACATCACGTACTCCCTGTACGGCCTTAACTGAAATCAATGGTTCTTACTCTGGGAAGGAATAAGAAGTAAAAATTTAAAGTTGTTTACTAGAACTGCCACTGTTTCTGCATCAAGGTCAGAAACTAGATACAGTGTTTCTATATCCTAACAGTCAGGAAAACAGAACTGAACTAAATTTCTGAAACAAATGTCAAATCCAGTAAACAGAATTACGTTACAATAGCATGTAATGGAATTTTAAAAAATGTAAAATTAACAAACAAATAATTGAATTTACTAGACATAACACTTGCCCCATAAAAAATTGATTTAAATAATTAAGCTTTCTTTTTACCATAGATTAATTATATATGAGGTTTAAAAAAATAACATAAGAAGAACTCGTTTGAATTATACAAATTGTACATGAAATAATATCTCAATACATGGGGAAGTGCATCTGCTATTAGATTGTCTTTTCCCTTGATGTGCCTGATGTCAGTATTATGTTCCTGTAACAACAAACTCCACCTTAATAATCTGTGATTTCTGTTTTTCATCTTGTCCATGAAAGTAAGGGGGTTGTGATCACCAAAGACAATAATCGGAGAAGGAGCTGGACTAATGTAAACTTCAAAATGTTGTAATGCCAATATCAAAGCCAAACATTCCTTCTCGATTGTTGAATAATTTCTTTTGGTGCTTATTTAATTTCTTAGAAAAATAGCACACTGGATGATCAACACCATATTTATCCTCTTGAATCAATACTGCTCCAACCCCTACATCACTTGCATCAACAGACAGTTTAAATGATTGAATGAAATTTGGAGCTATAAGAACTGGTGCACACTTAAGTATGGCCTTTAACTTATCAAAAGACTCCTGATATTTTTCAGTCCAAAGAAACTTGGTTTTCTTGCTCAATAAATTTGTCATCGGTTCAGCAATTATAGAAAAATTGGAACAAAATTTCCGATAGTATCCAGCCATACCTAAATATCGCATCAGTTGCTTTTTACTGACAGGCACAGGGAATTCAGAGATAGCCTTGACCTTAGCATCTATAGGTTTAACTTGTCCATGTCCCACAATATGTCCTAGAAATGTTACACTAGCACGGCAGAACTCACTTTTGGATAAATTAATTGTCAAACATACGTCAGTGAGTCTGTCAAAGAATTTCCGAATTGTCGCGAAATGTTCTTTCCAGGTGTCGTTGTAGATGATGAAATCATCGAGGTAAGCATCACAATTATCTAGACCAAAGGTAATGATGTTCATTAAACGTTGAAAAATACTTGGCGAACCTTTCATCCTAAACGGCATCACTTTATATTGATAAAGTCCATCTGGAGTCACGAATGCTGAAATATCCTTTGCCCTTTCCGTCAGTGGAATTTGCCAAAATCCTTTCAGGTCAAATTTGGTGACATACTTTGCATTTCCAATTTTATCAATGCAGTCATCGATTCTGGGTAATGGAAATGAATCTGTTTTAGTCACACTGTTCACTGTTCTATAATCCGTGCACATGCGAAAAGTTTTATCTGGTTTCGCAACAAGTATACATAGCGAACTCCAGTCACTTTTCCTAGGCTCATTGAAATAATTTTCCAGTAGATACTGAATTTTTTTTTTTGTTCTCAAGTGTTCCTGTTTGAGAGAATTCTTCCTCTATGGGTGTTGTTTCACAGGTTTGGAATTTTACAATTTCAACGTCATGATAAATTTTGTTGTGTTCTCGTAATAACATCTGGAAATAAGTGCTCATATTCAAATAAAAACTGTTTAAGTTCATTCCTTTCTTGCTGTTGCAAATGTGAAAGTTTCTGACAAGATTATTCATAATTTCTGAATTCCAAAGATTTGTCGCTCCAAAATCAGTAGCGTCCGATTGCATTCCTTCACTTAAATCTTCACTGAGTGGGACAGGTACAACTAAATTAATTGCATGATTAACCTGGCTATCTCTCTCAATATACTGGTACTCCATTAATATATTTATATCCCAGAAATACTATTATTATAATTTAACGCATTCATTTTCTTCTTCACTTTGTAAGGGCCGTAATACCTAATATGAAGAAAATTTTGAAGAATGAGCAAGAGAGTCAGAACTCTATAACCACACTCAAACGTTCTCTCCACTGAAGTTCTGTCAAACCATAATTTCACTTTTGACTTGAATTGCTGGACGCCAAATTCAAGCATAATTAGCTGGAAAATTCCAGACATAAAATTTGATCCTTGATCAGATTGGACAGATTAGGAAGGCCAAATTGAGTAAAAAATATCTTTATCAAAGCCTTTACTATTGTTTTATCTTTAATATTCCTCAAAGGAATTGCCTCTGGCAATCTTGTTGACGCACACATTATGGTCAACAAGTATTGGTTACCTGACTTGATCTTAGGTAAGGGACCGACACAATCTACCATTATTCTGCTAAATGGTTCGTTAAATGCAGGAATAGGTTGCAAATGAGCCATAGGTATCTTCTGATTGGGTTTTCCTACCATTTGACAAGTATGACAAGATCTGCAATATTTACAAACATCACTTTTAATTTTTGGACAATAGAAGTGATTCAAGATCTTGTGATAAGTCTTATTAATCCCTAAATGACCAGCCAAAGGATTTTCATGGGCCAGACTAAGAATTTCCTGTCTGTATGATTTTCGAACTACAATCTGATAGTTCACTGACCACTCGTCACCAGCAGGTACCTCTGGAGGTCTCCATTTTCTCATAAGAATTCCATTTAAAATGAAATAACAGACAGGTACTTCAGTGGCTTCACTTTCACTAATGGCTCTTTGAAACAAACAGGAGATCTCAGAATCTTTTTCCTGTTCGCCGACAAGTGATTGTCGTTTGTCACCCTGATTAGAATAAAGAGAATGAGTAGTTAAAAGAGGATAACTGTGATTAATACTTTTCGATTGATCCAAACAAGGAGTGAAAGTGACCTTATCAAAAACTGACCAATACATCTGTCAGCTAAAGGAATACTTTCCTGATCAACATCATTCTCAAGATTTTTCTTTGCCATAGCTCTAGTAACTGCTGCGTATAAATCAGGGAATTCTTTTTCAATAGGATCGACTTTCTTGTCCAAAGAAGGCTTGTCAGTTACAAGTGCATTAACCACAACCTTATGTCCAGGTAGGTCATTGCCTAGTAATAAATGAATGCCCTAAACGGGTAAATTAGACGCTATTCTGACTGTCACGGGTCCTGAAACTAAGTCTGATGACAAATTTACACAATGGAGAGGAACATTAAGAAAGCCGCACTCTACTCCCTGAATAAAATCACTCTCATTAGAAGACGACTCCTCAGAAAAAGGCAAAGTACCTGATAATAAAAGATTCGGAGAGGTTCCTGTGTCCCTTAAAATTTTAATAGGGATGAGATTGGCTGAATCACACATGAGTGATATAGAACCCTTCGACATGAATGGTTCATAATTCTCCATAATAAAATCAGATTGGGGTTTATTAGACCCAACAAATGTATTGCTTTCGATACATGACCGTGACCTTGGCCTCTTAGAAATAAGAGCATTTGGAATAGGTCTGTCTTGATTCTGATGCTTATTTTTCAATTTGAAGCAATCAGAAATAACGTGTCCTTTCTTCTTGCAATAGGTACACGTAGGAAGAGAGAAGGATTTTTGATCAAGCTTATCAGAAGCTTGATCTTTACAAATTGTGCCAGATTGAGATTTAGAAGGGCTCGTATTAGGCTGAAATACCTTTTTCCCAGAAGACTGCTGAGTGGAAGACTTGCCTACAACAGGAACTTTATGAGCTAAGGAATACTCGTCAGCAGCACGAGCAGCATTGTCCAAGGTTTCGACATTATGCTCATCAAGATAAATCCTAATGATACTATGGGCACAGTTCTTGAACTCTTCAACTAATACGAGTTGTCTGAGATTTTCGTAATCTTTATTAACCTTTTAAGAAGAGCACCACCTATTAAATTGTCGTGCTTTTTCCCATGCAAATTCGACGTAGGTCTGGTCAGTTGATTTTCTATAATTCCTAAAACCTTGTCGATAAGCCTCAGGGACTAACTCATAACCCTTTAAGATGCATTCCTTAACCAGATCATAGTCAGCACTTTGCTGTAGTGACAGTGAATCGTAAATATCACTAGCTTTACCAGTAAGTACAAATTGTAATAACAGAGTCCAATGCTCCCTTGTCCATTTCAAATTTTCAGCAATGTTTTCAAAAGTAACAAAATATTGATCTATTTCTTTTCCCAGAAAAGGGGTACTAACGTGATATTTCTTAAAACATTAAAAGTAGGGGAGTGTTTTTCCTTTGCCAGCTCTAAATCTTTTAACCGAATTTGAAATTCTTTTTCTTCCTTTTCTCTTTGCATTTGCATTTGCATTAGCCTATCTTGTTTTTCTTTCTCAAATTGCATTTGTCTTTCTGAAACTGCATTTGTCTTTCCTCCCTTTTTCTTTCCATCTGTATCATTTCTATCTGAAACTGAACCTATCTTATCTCTAATTGTAACTGCATTTGTTTCTTCTCCTTCTCCAATTCCAATTGCATTTGTTTCTCCTCTTTTTCCAGTTGCATTTGCATTTATTTTTCTTCTTTCTGAAGTTCAAGCTTTCTTTACTCTAATTCCATCTTTTATTTTAATTTTAATTCTTTTACTTTTATGTTAGAGTCTGATACAGACTTACTGATCGAAACCAAAGCACTTTTATCCAAAACATTCTTTTCCACCAAATACTGGACCAAAATGCTTTTTATTTCTTGTTTCGTTAAAGAAGCTTTTGCCTCAGAAAGATCATATTTTCTGGCAAGTTGAAGCAATTCATCTTTTTTCAAAAGGTCTAACTGTTCCTGGGTAGAATTTGAAAGAAAGACCTCCACTTTTGATGACATTGTAAAAAAAGCCTGTTGATTTCACTAAAGATTTTAGAAATGAAAAATGATGCTTGGGATTTAAAAAATTCTGAACTAGGGGATTTTAAATTTCAAAGAGCAAAGTGTTCCGAAATATTTTAGCCAAAATTCATATATCCCAAGGACGAGAACCCAATTTTCTCGTTACGTGTTTAGGCTCTTACAAAACGTAACAGAAAAGAATGAAGACAACAAGCTTTGTAAAATTTAACAAATAATTTATTTCCCTAAAAAGCCAAGTGAAAAATGAGGAAAAAGAACTGACGGTTTTACGAATCAAATCCAAAAATAATCCAAGAATTGAAAAATAGAAGTCCTATTATTAAAAAGTCCTAAATGAATCTGAGTTTGAGTCCTGACGAAATTCAAACAATGGGAGGCGATGACGTCTGTCGTAACCTTCAAAGTATAAATGTGTCAACAGTTCCTTGTTGAATCACAGAAAATATTGTTCCAGTTTTGAAGTCCGAATAAATTTCAATAAATGTCTTTGTCCAAGAATTTTATAAGGCGCACTTATATTTCCAGGGAAAAGAATCTCTTGTATTCCATAAAAACATAGAATTTAAACTTAAACTGGTCACAACAAAACACCTTTAAGTGTCAATGGTTTGGAGCCCGAACGCCCAAATTCTATCCAGGAAACAGTTATACACTAATTTAAAACGCAAAACGGATTCCCGTATGAGGATCAAATGGTCACCCTTCCAGAACAAAATAGAAGCTTTTTACATGCCTAACATCACGTACTCCCTGTATGGCCTTAACTGAAATCAATGGTTCTTACTCTGGGAAAGAATAAAAATTTTTTTTTATAAAGTTGTTTACTAGAACTGCCACTGTTTCTGAATCAAGGTCAGAAACTAGATACAGTGTTTATATATTCTAACAGTCAGGTCAATCAGAACTGAACTGTATTTCTGAAAAATGTATCAAATCCAATAAACAAAATTACCTTACAATAGCATGTAATGGAATAAAAAAAAAAAATACTTTAAAACTATCAAACAAATAATTAAATTAAATAGACATAAGAAGAGGCAAATGCAAATAATCAAGATGCAAAGATAGAGAAAAGAAAAATATATGTAAAAGGAAAAGAAGAGATAGAAATACAACACTGGCAGAGAGTCCAAGAGGAAATGGAAATACAGAAGCAGAGAGAAAGAGAAAATATAGAATGGAAAATGCCATTTAGATTTAATAAATTACAACTTGCTGAAAATTTGGAATTGCCAGAGAAACATTGGACTTTATTATTCCAAAGTGTATTTACTGGCAATCGTGAACTCTGCACTTCTGTACTACAAAATACTGATTATGATGTAGTTAAGGGACATATCTTCAAGGGTTATGAGTTGGTATCAGAGGCATATCGACTAAGGTTTATGAACTGTATTTAAGAGATTGAACAAACCCATGTCGAATTCGCAAGGGAAAAAGAACAGGTGTTTGGTAAGTTGTGCTCAGGCAAGAAGTTGATTAAGATTACTATTAGTTCAGGCAGTTCTTATTAGTAGAGTTGAATAATTATATCCACAGTGATGTGAAGACCTACCTTGATGAGAGATAGGTGGAAACTTAAAAAAATATTCCTTGTACAACTGACGATTATTCTTTGACTCACAAAGTTTAATTTGTTAACAAGTCAGCAGTGCTTCAGTAAAAACAAGACATCTCAGTTTCATACGAGTACTTCCAATGCCAATCTGGCACATATTTTAGGAAATAAACATCTGATAAGACAGCAGAAATCCGTATCTATTTCTACGTACACTTGTTGTAAGAAGAAAGGGCACGTTATTTCTAATTGACACAGGCTGAAAACATAACCAGCAGAATAAATATCGAGCTGTTTCAAAAAGGTAAAGGTCAATTTTGTATTTAAAGCATTACATTGGGTGGATCAAAACAACAACGTGGTTTAATTATGGAGAATTAGGAACCATTCATGATGAAATGTTTTGCATCGCTAATTTGTGATTCTGCCAACCATATTAAAATATTCAGGAGAATAGGAGCTTCTCGGAGTCCTTTATTATCGTGTACTTTATCTCTACCTGAGAAGTCCTCTTTTAGTGAAAGTTTTCTTATTTAGGGAGTATGTTAATACACTTGTAACTAACAAGCCTTGTTTGGATCGAAAAGTTGATTGTATTGAAAATGTAATCCCTTATTTACAACCTGCTTGTGCAGTTACTAGAGCTATGGCAGAACAAGCTCTTGAGAATGATGTTGATCAGGAAAGTATTCCTTTAGCTGACACATTCATTGGTCATTCTTTTGATGAGGTCACTTTTGCTCAAGGTATTGATCAATCAAGAGGTGTTGATCTAAGTGATCCTCTTTTTACAATTCGTTCTCTTTATTCTAATCAGAGTGACAAAAAAGAACAATCACAGATTATCGAACAGGGACAAGTTCCTGAGATCTTCTATTTGTTTCAGAGGGCTCTTAGAGAAGTTAGCCACACAAGAACCAGTTTATTATTTTGCGATAATGGGGTACCTATATGAAATTGAGACCATCTGAGGTGGTCAGTGAGGTGGTCAAATTGATGTTCCTGAAGTATAGTGACAGAAAAGTCTTGCCATGAAACTTCTTTTGCCGGTCATTCAGGTGTCAGTAAGACTTATCATAAGATCCTGAATCATTTTTATTGGCCAATAATTAAAAGTGATGTTTCTAAATAATGAAACTCTTGTTCCATTTGTCAAATGGTAGGAAAACCCGATCAGAAGATACCTAAAGCTCATCCGGAACCTATTCCTGTATTTGACGAACCATTTAGTAGAACAATGGTAAAATGTGTAGGTCGCTGACCAAGTCAGGCAACCAATGCTTGTTGATCATAATGTGTGTGTGTCCACAAGATTTCCTACTTTGAGGAATATTAAAACTAAAACCAGAGTAAATGCAATAATAGTTTGTTTAAAATGATTGACATTCCCAAATCTATCCAGTCTGACCGAGGGTTATATTTAATGTTTCGAATTTTCCAACAAGTTAGCATGAATTGGGCATCCACAATTTTAAATTTTCTTCCTATTACCCTGAAAGTCAGGGGCCTTTCATCAAACTTTAAAGAATAAGACTCGGTCTTATTGCTTTTATGCCAAAAAAGATTGGCACGAAGGTGTTCATGTCCTGTTGCCTGCTGTTAGGGAATCATTTCAAGAATCATCAGGCTTTAGTCCCTTTGAGTTAGTTTCCAGATATATTGTCCGTGGACCATTGAAGTTATTAAAGGAGAAACTTCTTTCAAACGAAGATTCGGAAATTAATCTTCTCGAATTTGTCTTTGATTTTAAACATAAGTTGTCAAAGAGTTGTGAAAAAGCAAGAACCAATCTTCCCTCTACTAAATCGAGAATGACATTAAGGTATGACAAAACTGCAATGGAAAGGAATTGTAACCAGGTGATAGAGTTCGGGCTCTCCTGCCCTTACTTCAAACTTCTCTTCAGCCCAAGAAGTATGGTCCTTCTACAATTGAAAAATAGTAAGTGACTTATATTATATCATTAGTTCTCTTAGGAGGAGGAAACATAAACAACTGTGCCATTTAAATATGTTAAAGGACTATGTTGATAGAGATAGCTCTGTTAGTCATTGAATCAATATTATTGTACCTGTCCCATATAGTGAGGATTTAAACGATGGCATGCATTCCGACTGTAATGACCAACCATCGAAATTCGGAAATATTAAACACTGTGAACCAGAAACGTTCACATCTACACCCACAATAAAAGAGAGAACTTAAAGAATTGCTATGTGAATATGATCTCTTATTTAGAGGTGTTCCAACTCGGACAAAAAAAGAATCCATCATGACATTGAAAATTGCAGATTCAACACCTGTGAAACAGCATACTGAGAGGATGAATCCTCTCAAATAAGAATGTTCGAAATAAGAATGATTTCATAAAACCAAGTAAAGTTAACTGGTTTTCACCATGTAAAACCAGACAATACGTTACGTATGTGCATTGTCTATGGAAAAGTGAACAGTGTCACCGAAACAGATTCATTTCCAAAACCAAGACTCGATGACTGCATTAACAGAATTGGAAATGCAAAATATGTCATCATGTTTGACCTTTGACAAAGATTACATCAAATCACAATGATAGAAAGAGAAAAGGAAATTTCGGCATTTGCAACTTTAGATGGACTTTATTAATATAAAGTGATGATGTTTGTATGAAAAATTCTCCCTAACATTCCACCGTTTAATGGACATGATAATATCTAATATGGATAACTGTGATGCGTACATCGATTACGTCGTCATCTACACCGACACCTCGAAACACCGTTGGGCAGCAGTTCGGAATTTCTTTCATCGAAATAGTAATGAAAATCTGACAATTAATTTACGTGATGGTGGGTTTTGCAATGCTTGTGTTACAGTTTTAGGACATATTTTTATACAGTCAAGTTAAACCTGTGGAAGTTAAGATCAAGGCTGGCTCTGAATTCACAGTACCGATCAGTTAAAGGCAACTTATGCGATTTTTGCGTATGGAAGGATATTATCGTAAATTTTGCTCAAATGTTTGCATATTTGCTGAAGCCGTGACCAATTTGTTGAATTGAAAATCTGATGGATCTAACAAATGTCTGGGGAATTTTGATAAATTAAAGTCCATTCTTAGAGAAGCGACATTTATTTCAGCTCTACATTTCTCTCATTCATTTAAAATTTCGGCTGATGCAAGTGGTTTTGGTGTTGGTGGATGATTGATTCAAGCACACATAAATGGTGCAGTTCGTTCAGTGTGCAATTTTTCTAAATAAAATAATTAACTAAGCACCTGAGAAATTATTCCATCATCTAGAAGGAATAATTGGCTTTGATATTGGCTTTGCAACACTTTTACCTGTATATTAGTTCAGTTCTTACTCTGATTAGTTTATTCGGTGATCACAAATCCCTTGCTTTCATTAACAAAATGAAATACAATAATTAGAGATTGTTAAGGTTCAGTTTGATGTAACAGGAACACAACATCGACATTCGGCACATCAATTAATAATTTGATTTCAGATGCACTTTCACGTGTATAAACGTAACATTGCTTTATGTATATTTTGTGATTCTCATAAGACATCCTCCAATTCTAACTATTATAGCATCATATGTGTATTTGACTAATATGAAAAGAAATCTGTAAATTATTTTCTTTTCTTCATGAGGGGAGGTGTTTTGTCTATCTATATTGTGTGTTTAACCTTTGTACACGACTGTAGATTGTTTTGGTCATTTATAAGTAGCATATTACATTAGCTAACTTTTGCCCATGATTGTAGATTATTCTGTTTACTTTGATTTGAGTTTAGGGTTTTGGTTTTCCCCTTGGAAATTCGATGGTTTTCCTGATTTCTGTCAGGTTGGTTACTAAAATGTAAGTAAACAGACCTGACCTTGTTTACAATTAGGGGTAATTTTCCATCAAGATGACAGAATCTTTTCAGAATAGGGCATTGATGCATAGGTCAAGTTTGGACGTATATAAGACCTGAGCTCAACAAGATTATTCATTCCCATCTTAACATCAATTTTTTGTGCTATCAGTTTTTGTTGGGTTCAGTTATAATTTGAGATTATTTATTTATTTAAAATATTCATTGGAATTAAAACGTGTGTATTGACTCTTGGACTAAACACTGATTTGGAATTATTGTGAATTAATTCAAGGACATTTTGGATTATATCATTGTGATACATAAAGGTTTCTTTCATTGCCACTGGCACATCAACACAATAAATACTGGAAATCATTCGGAACACTCTATCTTTTTTCCATTTTTATGTGTCTTTTTAATCTTTATCTATATTCGATGGCACATAAACATCCTTTATCTAATACGGAAAATCTCTATTCCAGGATGCTCTGTGTCAAACTTGGTGAAATTATTTTAAGCAGTCTATTTGATAGTAAGATGATGGATGTGCAGGATTAAATGTAAAATCTTTCTATGCTATAATATTTACTGTCGAATTTTTTTCTACTTCTTTACTTTCCTGCTTGATCTTTTTAAGTAATTTTCTATTTACATTGACACAATACTACATATATCAACTATAAGACAAGCACGGGGAAGATAAAAGGAAAGAATGCAATAAACAAGAGAGAAACTATTGAATAGAATAAGTAAGAGTTTTCGTTAATAGTTTCAAGATAACATATCAATAAGTAAAAATATTAGCGTTTTTCTACAAAACTAAATATGAGAGTATATATATATAGTCATACTCATGTGCCAAAAAGCATTCATATACGCATACATTTATACACACACACACACATACATGAATATGTATATATATATATATATATATATATATATATATATATATATATATATATATATATATATATATATATATATATATATATATATACCATTACTATATATATATAGGCATGTATATACATTCTTTCAACTGTGGGCTGATGATTCAAAATCAATGAATTTCCACTAATTAATCATTAGTGACGTTTGAAAATAACTATAAAAAGTATTAATAATCCCGGTTTTCTAAATGAATTTAATATGGTACACAATTTCATCGCAATCCTGTCTGATTTCCGTTTCTCCTCCCCTCCCATGCATAAGGGACAAAATACGCAGAAATTTGGAGTGAGAGAGAAAAAAAATGGACTGGATGAAAACTCTGAAACTGAACTTAAGCAAGTAACCTACAAGAATATGGTTCTTCGTAACGGTATGTATGCATCTTCCTTGGGATGTAGCTACAATGTTTATATAATTAATGATACAAAGCTGCAATAGCCTGTCGAAGCTATGCGGTAAATTTCTAGGTTACGTGTCACACATTCTGTAATACACTTAATGCTTTGTTGTTGTTGTTGTTGTTGTTTCATGAACCTATTATAATGTTTTAAAATCGATTATCATTAATTAAATATGACAATGTAGAAAGGCCGCACCTCTCTCTCTCTCTCTCTCTCTCTCTCTCTCTCGCTCGCTCGCTCTCTCGCTCTCGACCATCATACGGATATGGGCGAAAATCCATAAAAAGATAGGCCTAGAGGATTTTCGCTTGTGTCATACGACGATGTCTCTGGACTTTTGAATGATGGCAAAAGTTAACTCAAACTGACCAGAGAGAGAGAGAGAGAGAGAGAGAGTCAACACTTCGTTCGGTGATCACATTATTCCACATTTATAGCCGCTACTCATTTTATGATTCCATTTGGTAAATAACTTTTGTACTTTTGGATCTGCCAGGTCAGGTTTATTAGCTTCACATTTAAAATGAAATATCAAATCAAAATTGAGCTCTTGCAGGTTGGTGGGGCAGTTGTTTGGAAATTTCTGTCTAAATATGATATATATTTGCTATAATAATGCTAGATTTACAAAATTTGGCAAAATTCATTTAAATCTCCAAATATAATAAGATTTCCAGAAATCTCGAATTTCATCCAATCGCAGTTCTACAAAAATGTAAAACTCGACCCCATAGATGTTCCACAAAAACACAGTTACAAAATAACTTTCTTCCTCAATATTAAGGAAAGAACGCATTTTATCAGCTACAAAACCATTTTTGAATACGAAAACTATTTGTACTCAGTATGTTATTGGTAATTCTAAACTGGAACTGCAACATATTCTTTACTAGAGATGGTTTGTATTTCATTGTTTATAATATGCCAAACAATTATTATCAGGAGATGGCACATAAAACAGTGGTCAGTTATTTCATGGGAGATAATTATTTAAAAAATTTGCTTATAGCTTATGAACGCCTATACTGTTTTGCATTAATCAGAGCTTTATGATACTACCTGGCTTAGATTCCTTGCTAGCATCACATGTAGGCATGGCAACCTCCATTACCGGTTCTGAGTTCTCCTGAAACAGCATAAAGATGCACAATCAATCCATTTTACACTGCATTTTTAAAAATGAAAATAGTATGTTGACTTGATTCTAGCCAAATATCGCCAGTTACTTGCAAACCTCCTTAAAACAAGACTGACACTACACTGCTTCTAGTGGGTTTTTAAATGATACCAGTTTAAATGTTATAGAATTGTATTCTGACTAAGAATCTGTAGGCCAGCATGTTGCAAGTAGCCAGCATGTTGCAATAGCAAGGGTTCTTAAACCGCTAGATGTACTGACTGACTTGGAATTACAATTCGAGGCGATTAAAAATATATGATAGTGTGGGCTGGCCAAAGCAGAGACTGCATGCTCAGATACTGTAACCCTATCCACTCAAAACAAAGAAACATGTATGCCGTATATGCAAGCAATAAAGTTGTGTTCCGAGAAAGAAAGGAAGGATGTGATGTGTTAAATTGGACGTGAAATTTCAGATCCTTCAGACACTAAACCATTGTCAGAACTAGAGTTTATTTTTATTTGCCTCTTACCTTATTTCAACAGGTTAATTATTAATTAAAAGAGATATAACCTAAATGTGGGTAATGTCCAAGGACTGCGAGGTTTAAACTAGCATAGATCGTAATTTGTTCTAAGAGTAAAGGTAAACTTCCCCAGAATGGGTGAGTTACAAATATTTTAGATGGCCTGAGGGGAGGGGGGGGGGTCTTCTCGCCTGAGACTTCAATCTTGAAACTTGGTGGTGTCGAAAGAACATATTTCTTTTCTTCATTGACTCAGCATTTACACTGGCTTCTTAGCACTTGCCTTTGAAAGATGACAGTTGGTATTAACTTGCCCCCGGCTACTTCTGGTATAATCTACATTTTGAAGTTGGGTGTCGCGTTTGGTGGGACGAAGGGAGTAGTATTTACATAATTTTCATGTTTTATTTCAAATTTTCAATCTGGAATGATAATCTACAGAATTTAAGCATATTAAAATGACTTTAGGTGCAATATGCATTTATTGAAGGAATTTGTTGTGCACACTATAAATAACTGATAATTTTAGTTTCCAGAGCAATGTACATAAATCGACAATTTTAATATCACTACCAAAAATCAAGCATAAATCTACACATTTGACGGTTATGTTCTGTAGCATTCATTAAATCACACCTTAAAATAATTGATCTGCGTATACAATTATCAAAGGGTCTGATTACATGACTACTCTGACAACTGGACAATTTAATAAATTTGTGCCTACTTGGCCAAACTCAAAACTGACAGTATGCATTTAATTCGAAGCAGAGAATAACTTTCACAAATAACGATAACGTGATATACACCTTCAAGTACATTAAAGAAAGAACACAATCTGTGTTCAACGAAGGAGGATTTGTTATGTCATAATTACCAGTTGACTTATGTAAATTATATTAGGATGTCCTGCATTATCAAATTTATATACTGTAATCAAACTTTAATATTTTTCTATCCTAATTTCAGAAACAAATTGAGGTATAGATTAGAACTTGAGGCTTCCTCTTTCCTTGAAAACAAGTGTGTAAGAAACATGTAAGCCACACGTTGTTTCACAAGTGATAAAACACATCTGCATTGCCAACGTATTGCTCCATCCAAAGATGAAACGTTTTCTTGGACTAACCTCGTACTACAAGCGAGTTTTCAATGAATGTGCCGAAATAGTGAAACCACTGCGTAAGATACGCGAAGGGGGCAAGAAGTTTAAATGGTGTGAGGAATGTAAAAAAGCATTCAAGCGATTAAAACAAGCTTGATTGTCACCTCCAATCTTCGCATATCCAAGGTCTGGGCTACAATTCAAACAGGATACAAATGCCAGTGACATATACTTGGAGGCAGCTCTATCACAAGAGCAGGACGTCCTGGAGAAAGTTATCGTCTACATGAGTAAGTTCCTCAGCGATCACGAAGTCTACTACTGTATCACTATATAGGCTCTATTAGGCACTATTTGCACGTGTGCTAGAAGTTAGGAGCTTCCACTCCTGCTTGTATTGTCAAAAAGTTTTCATTCGCACTGAAGATGCAGCATGACGCAACACTTAAAATAAATATTACATGTAGGTTCCTCAAAGAGCTAAGTCCAAACACAAAAATGTTGATGCATATTCTAGAAATTTATGCTATGAACATTTAATTTGTATCGTGTGTTTAAGTCTTCTTTCATGATTATAGATTGTAAGGGCCTACCTTACTTGTGACATTTATTTTGTAAGCAACATATTACATAGAAAATATGTATCTATCAGTGTTGGTGTATATTAAGATAATTATTAATTGCAAACATGTTTACTTCAGTTTGAGTTCTATATATAGACTTGAGTATGACCTTAGAAGGTTCTAGAATCGAATTGTACAGATGACCACCTGGAAGATGGTATCAGGAATAATAAAGTGAAATGGGGGTTGTAGACCAAAAGTAGGCGATCCAAAATGTTTTCGAGTGCAATTGTAAAAAACAATTTTGAACGGACAACGTGCAACGACATAAGAACATTCTATAAACCATAGGATAACTAACTTGGCCCTATAGTGATTCAACACTGTTTTATAATGGGCTATGTCTCCGCACTTCAAACGCTTCGGTTTAGACCACATTTTTGAGGCAATGGTATCAGGGTAAGGAACTTTTGATCCTGAATGTATTGCATTTTTACAAGGATCGAATTAGAAATATAACTGACACACTGAAATAAAATCAGAGTTGATGCGGATTTTATTCTTGCCCTATTCAAACTCTAGTTGGCAGTCCATAACCTGATATTGCAGTAACATCTGGTGAATAAATATCCTCATTTCACTGTCAAAGCCGAAGATTCATTGTCATTTGCTACAGGTACATAGCAAAGCCTAACTTCTGTATAGTGTTCCTGCTTTGTCTTACGACCAACGCGAAAGGAAATTACTGAATGTCACCTTTTTATTTTAAAGTGGATGTTCAACAGACCAACATTGGTGACTTGCGATCGCATAGCCCATGCTATTTACTATATGTATTAGACCGTAATGATGTTCCTAAGGTACAGCAACAAGAATTCTTTGTAGTCTAGCCCACAAAACTCCATTGACTGGTCCTATAGGAGTCACACTTGTCAAATGGAAGAAAACCCAATTAGAAGATACCTACGTATCGTTGCTGTGCAACCCGATGATACAGACCAAGATGACAACACTATTATTACATATAGCATGAATTCACTTTTTCCATGACTTTCAGTTCTTGTAGATCTCATAATTGTTTCAAATCACGAATTTATAGATAATAAACAGTACCACCGCTTCCCAAACAATAAATTTAAGTATACGTTTCTGATAAACTACTTCCAAATTTGGCGGTCACTACTTTTAACTAATGACTGAAATCACATTACCTCGCATAAATTAGCCTTAGGGGTTAGATACAGATCAAACTACTCTCAATCCAATATCTGGGAAAGTTCTGAAGCTTCATTTGATATCGTCATTGACAATTACAAACATATTATTATTATGGTGGACTATAACACTGTTTTACTTATACCCTCAACTTCTGAAAATTTAGGATTTGTCATTACATTTCTTGCCATTAAATTATAATGGCAAGAAATGTAATAACAAATCCTATACGAGTTCCTTCTACTGCCAAAACCTTGCTTGATCAAATCTTTGTAAGCAATGGTACAAATATAATTCACACCGACATCTTAAAAAATTGATAGAGAATTTAGTGATCATGGTGCTCCTAATATAACAATCAACGCTAACGTGACCTCCGAGCTGCCTACATGCAACATGTCTGGATTTACCAAAAAAAACTGATTTTAACAAATTGAACGCTCTGATAACAGGAACTAAGTGGGCAGATCTATTTCTACCACCAATCAGTATTGATGTGGTGATTTATATATTCACAACCAAGCTATTAGAATTCTCAAATTTGTATATTCCTTGTAAAACATTAACACTTTGCTCAACCGATAAACCGTGGTTTGATTGCTAGTAAGAAAAATTAAAAGAAAAAGGGATAGAGTACTCAAATTTGCCATCAGTTATGACAGGACAATCGACTGGAGCAAACTCAAACAAATAAACAATAAAGCAAGTAACATGAAAAAGTGTGCTACAAAGCAATATAGGATCACAACAGCTCCATTGCAAAAAACAAAATATTTTGATAATATTGATGCACATCTTTCAGTCTCTGAATAATGTTCCTAAAAGATTTTGGAAAATTACGAAATCCTATTTAAAAGAGATAAATCCCTCAAATTTTATTCCACTACTTATGGATGCAAGATATAATGATTCGGTGCGCATTTATGGTGAAAAAGAAAAGGCTAATTTATTAAATGATTATTTTACCTCGATTTCAACTACTGATGATGGTAATGTTCCTCTCCGTATTTTTGAAATTAAAGATGTTCTGATACCCTAAGCGAAATTACTATTAAAAATTAAAGACATTATTAATTTAATTTCTGTCATTAAAGCCACTGCGCCTGATGGCGTAAATCGCAGAATGCTTAAAGGCGTCATTGAAACAATAGCAGCACCAGTTGCAATACTTTTTAATCGACCACTGAAGGAAAATAAATTTCCAGATACGTTCTTCCCATTCCTATAAATGGCGATTCGCACGAAGGTACCAATTATAAACCAATCTCTCTACTTAGATGAGTCAGGAAAATCTTTGAAAGATGCATTTTTAAACAAGTATATAATTAGTTTCATTAAAACCGTCTTTTTATAAGTATCAATCAGTATTCCATCCTGTTTACTCCACTGTCTTTCAACTTATTGATATGAATCATAGTATTTGCAGTTCACTAGAACAATCTCTAAATTCTTGTATTGTATTTTGTGATCAATCAGAGATTTTTAATCGGGTCTGGCACAGAGGCTTGTTATTTAAATTCAACAAATTCGATGTTTCGGTTAATCTGATACAATTGTTTGAAAATTATTTAAGCAAAAGAAAACAAACGGCCCTTTTGCACGACACTTATTCTCGGAAATTAATTATAAATGAAAAAGCAACATGAAAAAGTGTGCTAAAAATCAATATAGGAAGAAATTTCAAATGCTACACCACATTAAGCTTATTCATTTTGAGTCCATCCCATGAGCAATTGTTGACAACATCTACATTCTGAAGTCATAATATTTCAAACTGACGTCAGATTAATATACAACTAAATTCATCTTAAATCATGTTCCTAATATGAATTCTACATTGTTTATCTTGGCTATATGAATATAAGTCTATTTACACATGTGAACGTTTACAAAGCCGTCTACACAGCCATATTTTTGGGACACCTAGGAGTCTTCTCAATTGTCCTATATTCACAGGCTATTTGGCAATCACTGAGTAGTATATCTCTTGACAAGAGATGTGGATGGTCTTGAAGAGTACCGTTGGATGTTTGTTCTTTTGACAAACTTATTGTTTTCAAATGATCAGCTTTAACTGCCTTAATCACTTACCGTCACTCCTCGTCTCCACCGCAGGCGACTCCTAATACATCATCTATGCAGTTTCAGCCATACTCAAACTATATCGCATCGATTCAATGCGCACGAACGCTGCACACTTATATACTGCATGCGACATCACGCCTTGATCTCTTCTGATTGGAAGAGAGACTCCCTGCTCTTCCAGAATTTTCGTAACACGACTTTGGATTGGTGAAACATTTCAATCCGTTTCAATCTGATCTTAGTCTATAAAACTTGTCTCGTGGTTTCGTCTGTTCTCAACTACGAACAAGATGCATAGAATGATGACCACTGGAGAGTCCAAGCCATATAACATATTAACAGGAGTGAAGGAATCCACACTCATAATGGGGATGCTGTTCAACCCGAACTATCTGATGTATATGCGATCATCATGTGATATCACTAAGGTGAAGGACACAGCATAATGTAAGAGAGTCTTGCTGTACTGTCCCTCTATGAGACGAAGTTTGAGAAAAAGAAGAAGATCGGTGTGATGTAACGCATCTTAATTCGCTTTGGCTAACAAACGGTCCTTTTCAGGGCCAATCACATGCCTAGAAAAGATACTATTTCACTATTGCAAAAAAAACCCAACAAAAAACATGTGGTTTGTCTGTGTGTTTTGTGTGTGTATGTGCTGACAATTCAAACTTTAAACATTTTACCCTTCCCTTTGGACCCTATAAACTCTTTAATCCCACAGACCCCATTAATATCATACACCCTTTTTGACCCTATAAACACTTTCGACCGTATAGAGCTCCTAGGCAGTTTAGGGACTGATATCACCATTTATTAACACCTGCAAAAATCGGCAGCCAATCTTGTCTGCATACATCGGTGTATATCTTATACACTTAACGGTATTTCACGCGGCTTGTGAATCTACCGTCGGCTGAAGGGTTCTTTTGGTGACATCTACATTATATTTCCGGAGCAAATCCTATGTTTGGCGCCTTGTAAATCCACATGGAATAGCACAACCCTCTGTCATGTGGCCATTTTGAATTTCGCGCTAGATATGGCTGTTACCAAATACCGGTAGGTATCTAAAGTGTACGCAGGTGTGGTCTGGAAAGATTTGCATGCAGCAAACTTGCACATTTTAATGAACATGTCACATCAGACCTAGATATCGTCCATTAGTATTAGTAGATTGGGGGTGGTGATTTATCTCACTAAGATGCTCCTGCATCTTAATTTCCAGTTTTACCCTATAGTGTCTCTCCCATGTTAATTTTCTGCTTGATCCTATAGAGGCTCTCCATGTTAATTCCCATTTAACTCCCAAGAGACTCCCACTATATAAATTAGTAGGATTAATGTTAATTCCCGTTTGACCCACAAGTGGCTCATATAACTACTCCACGCAGTAATAATTGGAGTGTGTGCCTTTTTACGGCTCTTGGGGCACTGACATACGAAATAGACTCTACCCCCATATGCGTGGATAATAAAATTGCTAAACATGCATGATTGGATATGGGCTAAGAAAGTCATGGGGTAGAGTCTATGACGGGTATCAGAGACCCGAAGGGGCCAAAAAAGGCAAACACGGACTTTTATTAATGTTACTTTCAGTAGTTTAATAGGTGCTTTGAATGTAATGCACTTGTCATTAGTGTTCATCTTTGCACTACTAGACACTGGATTGTATTGTTGTCCAATCGTCCCTATTGGATTCTCAGAGCGAATCCTGGTCAGAACTTAGCTGTTCATGACAAACGTAACTTTAGCATCGTTAGACCTATATATGAAGCAGCTTGACCACGAAATATGCTTGTCTCTATAGAAAAATGAATATATATTAAATTGGGACTAACCATTTTGTTGAGGAAAGGGGGAACATAATATTTTGAAGTTTAATAGGGTCTTTGCAGGGAATACGGCAGTAATAAATGCCTCTCTCCAGTTCGAGTGTTTATCAATACAAATCAACTATGCAAACACAAGTAAATGCTTATTATCGTCCATCAATCAATCTATTTCTTAGCTTAAATCGTCCTGAAAAGCATGGCTCAATTAACAGTTAGTGTTTAAACAAGATTAGGATAAAGAATTGAGAATAAAGATAACTATTCTGAATGTCGAATATCCTACATACAAACGTCGCATATATCAACATTACTAATATTTATATGTTTGCAGAGTGTGAGTGAACTATATGCTCCCCCTTACTGCTGCGTTTCACAAGGTAAAACTCCGTCATCCTGGAGTTTTGTAATTTGTTTTTGATGGACTTTGCTTGCTTTGATGATAGCGTATTGCTTCTTGAATCGCATTCTTCAAAACTGAATCACACTTGAACATTATTCCGGCAAATGAAATAATAATCTTTTGCATTTTATATCTGGAGCAAAATTACGACTTCAAAGAAATGTTGCCGCTGATCACAAAATTATTAAAGTTAGCTTCAAAATTCGCATTCAATGCAGTGATGTGTAATAACATCGGTTCTTTATGACATTTCTCTGATATACTTTACTTCGACAAATTGGGTTGTTCAACTTTGTGTACTTTGCCGATACAGATTAGCTAAATGGATTCTCCCATAGCAGGATTTCACTCGTCATATCACCCTAGCTGGCCTAGACCATTAGGTCTCACTGGATAGTCAAAGATTTCCTTGGGAGTCAGCCGCACCAATTGTTGTGGAGCTTTCACAGGAGAAGATGTATCTGCATCAGCTTCATTGGAGTTTTGGTGAGTTATGTGAAATGGATGTCCCTTTTTACATTTTGTTTTTTCTCCTCCCCTTTCTACTTTGCATGATTTTCTGTTTGCTTTAGATTTGATTTTATGCAGGTTACAATCACTAGCAAAACAAACCTCTCTAAATAGCAACAGCTTCAGCAACAATATGTGCTGGCCAGTGTGAAAAGGATACAAAGGTGACCTTCTTAGTGTTCTTAAAATACATTATCCATACATATTGTCTTATCAACAGATGGGATGAATCTGGGTATAGAATTTCATTGTTTAAGTTTCCCAAATGGTGTGGTTCAGCTTACAAAGATTGGTCCATACAGTTTAAGTTACCTGATGAGTTGCCTCCCTTGCAGTCTACCTCCGATTTCTCTCTTCCAGTATAGATTGGACCTTCTTCATGAAATCATTGAGAGAG